>WBNM01040752.1:0-137142 GCA_013399055.1 Ramphastos sulfuratus
AACTCCCAAACCCATCACAACTGTGGCATCCTCCAGGGGAGGGCACTCAGTAAGAAGCCTTTTGCTGACCCGTTTTCCCCAATGAGGAAGTTTTTCCTCTTTCTAACTCTTTATTTTTGCCTGAAGGTAGTTTTCATTATTATAGTCAACATAAGACAGCACCTGGAGACTCTCTAAATAAATCTCTGTGAGTGTGAAGCTGTGCGAGCATATCTTGTGCAATAATTTCAATGATTTGACCTTTTGTATCTGCATAGGTACCATGGCAAAGTAATACATTTTGAAAATACATTCTTCCTCTTTTCTTCTTTCCCCAAAATGCTCTTTTTGAACACAATCTATGAAGTTTCTAAACAAGTTTATCAAGCCTTCTAAAATAGAAATGGTCTTTGAATTTTGTCAAGATACTCCTGTAATTATGCAATTTCTTTTTTTTTAGGTTGATAATCAATTACCGGGATCAATGTTTCCTGTTGTATTTCATCCTGTAGCCCCTCCCAAGTCAGTTGCTTTGGATTCAGGTAAGAGAAAGCCTTTAATAATGTCAGGTCTAATCAGCCTTGAATGAAGTAACTAGGCAATTTATTTTTTACATACAATTTTCTTCCTTTTTAGAACCAAAACCCTTTGTTGACATCAGCATCATCACGAGATTCAACGAATACAGCAAAGTGCTGCAATTCAAGTGAGTTTAACAGTGTGATGTGATACAGTTGTAGAGATTTAACACACTTTTGGAAGTGAATCTTGCTTTAAAGTTCATGTTGTATCCAAACACCTTGATTTTTGGATTGAATTTTCCAATGTCTCTGAAAAAAACCTAATTAAAAAAAAACAAACTTTTTGAAAGTAAGAACTGACTACATGAAGGGACTGTTACATAAATTCATCAGTAAGCAGAATTATTTCCCTCTCATACTAGATTATCAGTTGTGTGTCTGCCTGTTTGCTTTGTACTGCTGTGTTTATGTAGTATTCTAACAGACAGCTTATACAGTCACTAATGTAGCCCATTACAGTGTTCTATTGTGAAATAGATTTTCTTTAGTTAATAAGTGTGACTTGAGTTGTACCTAAAATGCGACAAAAACCTTATACTGATTGTTTCTAATGCAAGTATCTATACTCAACTAGTATGACTATAATATTTGAGGGTGGTGAATATTAATGAAATAAATATTCACTAATACGACTTTGAGAGAGGCAGCTGGATAAGAGGAAGAAATACATTGTTTAGGTGGCGCACGTGGAATCACAAATATGAGAAGCGTTTGGTCACGGTTAATATTTTAGGTAAAATTGGAAAACGTTAAGTTATGAATAACTACAGTAATGTATAGCTTTGTGAGGCTAGGAAGCCTTCCTAAATGTAAATAGTTGATAGTGTTGATAGTAAGTCTTAATATGTAGCACTGCATAGGAAAACTTCATTTACATAGGATAAGCATGTGATATTTTAAATTCAGCTTCTACAAGTATATGCTGTTTGCTTTCCTCATTTTAGGTACTTCATGGTTCTTATTCAGGAAATGGCACTGAAAATCGATCAAGGGTTTCTAGGAGCACTTAGTGAACTTTTCACTCCGTCTTCAGACCCAGAAGCTGAAAGACAAAGGGTAATATATGAGAGAACCTGATTTTTGACAAGACAGGGCCTTTATGGTAGCAGTGTTGTGGTTTTTCAGTTTAAACAAGTGTATATTGTATTTGAAAACAGTGAATAAAGGGATGTGGTAAGATAATTTTCAGTGGAACATTGGTATTTCTGTTAAGCATTGGCTGTGGGAATTACTAATTAACAAGGTTAACTAACTGATACTTGGGTGTGGGTAACAGTTTTCTGCTCTTCTAATTGATGATGCAGTTGTTTCAGCTGTTGCTACAAGTTCTTATAGGTGGTAGATGAAATAAGTTTATAGAGTTTACAGAGTGGACTTGAAATAGTCTGGTAGCCTACAGTGTCTTTACTCTTTAGATAGCGGAAGGAACAGATTTTCATGGCTCTAACGATTTTGTGAAGAAATACAAAACTACAAAGAACATCAGAAAACAGAAATTTTACTAGTATTCCTTACTTGATACCTTAGATGATTGATGAATTTAAGGGAGTATGAAGTAATATAGCATAATATGGATAAATCACCCAGAAATTGCCGTGTTGGATGATGTTGGTTTAATGAAATGCTTTAGTACAATTATCTGTACAAAAATAACTGTTCTGTTGCCAGTTTTGGAGGAGTTGAGTATTTAAGTAGTTAATTGACTTATTTTATTACATGTAACTATGATTATCTCTGCTATTTGTTTATGTATTTTTGTATATATGTTGTTTTATATCTTGAATATATGTTGATCAGATAAACCTTTTTTTTTCCTTTCCCCTTTAAATCAGTCTAAATTAATTCAGAAAGATGTGGATGCACTTAACACTGAACTAATGGAGTCTTCCCTAACAGACCTGTCAATGCTCAGCTTCTTTGAGCATTTTCATATTTCTCCAATTAAGGTATGGAGTAGAGATACTTGTTGTTAAAACATGTGATATCAGTCGGCTAGGGTAACAATTTGACTTAATGAGTTTAAAGGTCTTTTCCAACCTAAGCATTTCTGTCTTTTACTTTCTTATAGTAAATACATCCTCATACCAACCTGAGTAATGGAAGCTTCCATGCTGGGATTTTTTTAATGTTCTTTATAACTTAATACTCTGGAAATATACACAGGCTGATTAACTGAACCAGTTTAAAATTTAACTTATCCTGGGAATTAAGCTCTACCTATTTTAACATGTTATGTCTTTCATCGTTTACACAAGTTCACAGATGTAGAAAATACAACCTCTAGGGCAATTTGACACTTCTCTGTATGGAAATATAAATACATATGTTATCAAAGTAATATCCTTGTGAGTTCACATGTGGTTGTTGAAATTATACATTCCCTCAAAGTGAACAAAAATACACTTACCACTCTTTCACCCCTGTTTCTTCACCTCTTCTACGCAACCTGTCTGGTGTATGTCTCTCATCTTAATTTACTAATTCTGTCTTGACAGCTTCATTTGAGTCTGTCTCTGGCTTCTGGTGGAGAAGCATCAGATAAGGGGGAAGAAATGATAGCCATTCATTCTCTGAATTTGCTTTTGAAAAGTATTGGAGCTACTCTAACAGATGTGGATGATCTTATTTTCAAGTAAGCTGACTTTTTTGGCTTTTGGTAGTACTTGGAATAAAGGTACTATACATTTAATGGAGTCCACGGTAAACTTTGACTGACTGTAGTATTTATGTACACAGCCTTTGGGGAAAGGGAGGAATGAAGAAAAGAAGGCTTCCAAATGATCTGAAGGGGAAAAAAATAAATTATTTAGAAGGAGGAAGGGTATCTATAACTAACACATGATTATTTGTCTTTCAGACTTGCTTTCTTTGAAATCGAATACCAGTTCTACAAGAGAGACCAACTGATGAAGAGAGTTGTTAGACATTATAGTGAACAAGTAAGCTTACTTAGTCAAGCCTTTGTATAAGATTTTGGCTATCTTGCAGAATGCAGGAAATAGGAAAGAAAAGGTGGTTTACTTCTAAAAACTGCTAAATTTGTTTCATGGTACTGAATTAGGAAATGTAAATGAAGAACTGTTGTGGAAATGTGTTTTAAGAGTTCTAAGTGATTGCTTCTGTTTTCTTCACCAAAGTGTTCCAGTAGCTATCGAGACATATGACATATATATAATCTTTTGCCTGAGACATTTTCACTCTAATAGGAATGCTTAAGTAAGGTGTTACAACGCTTAACTAAGTAGTAAATGAAAGACTTACCAGCCTTGAGTTCTCATGTGGAACTGTCTATTACAACAGCTAGTAACACTACCTATGGTTTTGCTTTTTTTCACCTCCTTGTCATTTAGCTCCTGAAACAGATGTATGTTCTTGTCCTGGGGTTAGATGTTCTTGGAAATCCATTTGGCTTAATCAGAGGTTTGTCTGAGGGAGTTGAAGCTTTCTTCTATGAGCCATTCCAGGTATGATTTCCTTTGTTGGAACAGTGGCTTCTTGAATATACTGGTAGGGTTGTTACAGTACTCTACATTATGAACTACTAAGATAGCAATAGTTTTCTTTGAATATATTATTTCATTAATTTAATCATCAGTGTAAAGCAATTTCTAGCTTTCGTTGAAAGAGATACATAAAATGTATGGTTTCTGCTATTCATAATAAGCTTCATTTTTAGGGTGCTGTTCAAGGACCTGAAGAATTTGCTGAAGGGTTTGTAATTGGTGTTAGAAGTCTTCTTGGGCACACAGTAGGTATGTACCATTGATGGTTAAATGCACTAAGTTAGCTCATTGATTGCTTCTAGATTTTCTTATTTTCCTATTTTGAAGGGGAAATTTGTATTTTCAAAATACCTATGTGATGATTTTTTTATGAGTATTGAAATTTGTCAGATAATCTTGCCAATATTTGTGATACAAATCATTCATACTTAACATACCTGAGGCCATCTAAATGTCTGTTTTGTAGACTGAGCAAGCAAACTGACAAACATTGTATGTGTAACTGAATTTGTAACTTGTAGATTAATAAGTAAAATAACTTTAATGCTCCTAAAATTTCTAGAGAAGCCTAGTAAGTGTTCTTAGGAACAGCTACTGTTACCTTAGATTTTTATTTAGCTGTGTTACAGTGACTAGAGAAAATACGATTCCATCCAGTATGCTACATAATGTGTCCTGAAGTAATTTGAGTTAACTTTTGCAGTGCTTATGGATCTCAAGCCAAAATACAGAATCTTCCCATGGGCAATGTTTGGTAGTCTGTGTAAATCCATAAGAGCAAAACTTCATGTGAAGGGATAGAACTATGAGCTTCTGGCTTCTTGTGTGTTGTCCGCTGTTTAAATTGCAACAGAGTAACTTTTACTTTCTGCCCTGTTCCATCAGGTGGTGCAGCAGGGGTGGTGTCCAGGATCACTGGTTCTGTTGGAAAAGGCTTGGCTGCTATTACTATGGATAAAGAATTTCAGCAGAAACGGAGAGAGGAAATGGGTCGGCAGCCAAAAGACTTTGGTGACAGTCTAGCTAAAGGAGGAAAAGGCTTGTTACGGGTATGAATTGGAAGTTGAGTATGTGGCACAGACTTTTAATCCATGCTTAAAATATATGCAAACAAATTTCATGTCATTTATCTCAGTTTATGAACTGAACAGTAGACAAACAGGCAGTTGGTTTATAGGAGAAAACAGCTTGAGTGTTTGAGGTGGTTTTGGCCAACCTGATGAATTGAAACATAAGTCTCAGAAAAGTGTTGGATGCAACACCAGTTTATTCTGTGAATTACATAAAGCCCCCATAGTTACTCATCTTCAACAAATGTGTTGTCTGATTAAAGTAACTGGGCCCTTATTACCTTGCAGTCAGTTCTGTCATTTAAGTCAAGTGGCTGTGAATTACTGGCTCTGGATGTGTGCTGCATAATAGAAATGGCTTTCTTTATGCTGAGGTCTTAAGAAAACTACTAGATTTTTTTTAGCTTAAAAGAATGTGAATGTAAAGTAAGTAGAAAGTGTATAAAAGCTTATGTAAGGTTGGAGACTAACATTAAATTGTCTAATAAATTCTATAATTTTCCACTCAAAGTAAAAATAGTCATGTTTCGAAGTAATTAAGTAATAAACTGTGTGGAGTTCTTTCTGGTAGTGTTGGATGAAAATGTTGAAGTTACTGAGTGGATTTTTAATGACTTGAAGGCAAAAGAATGAACTACTTGATGTTTAATTCATCTTGAATATTTTGTATTGGTCGTTCATGACTGGGAATTTTGGCAGCTTTCTCTTAGTAGTTACAAGTCAAGTAGTGACTTAGTTATTATGACTGACTACTGTACAAAAGATTTGCTCATCTTTCTTGCCAGCCTGAAAGTTTCTTCAACCACTGTCGGTTTTCTGACTGAAAGAAAAAGAAGAGAGGGAGAATTTTTTTTTTTTTTTTTTAGGAAATGTAAAGTTAAAAAAAGAACCAAAAAAACGAAAACCAACCCAGCCAATATTGAACTGGTTGCCCAGAGGTATTATAGCATTCCTGTTTCTAAGTAGGAATTTAATGATCTTCTTTGTTTTCAGGGTGTTGTTGGAGGTGTGACTGGCATAATCACTAAACCTGTAGAAGGTAAGCACCAAGGTTGCACTGCACTGCCTAAATGCTTTCCCAATTATTTACTGTTTATTTTGGAATTTCGAGAACTACAGTCTGTAATGAAAGTGAGGGGAAAAGAATCTAGTTACCATTTCAGTTACGCTGACTTTAGGCTGGTAAGGTGTGAAGTGAACAGCAGGATGTATGAATGTACAATGAAGCCAGATGCGACTTTTTGTAAGTTAATTGTATGTAATCAATTACTGTGGCCTTATTCCAGTATGAAACAGTTCTAGTGGATCCTAGAACAGTAATGATTTAGCTCTGTGGGTAATGTGTACAGGCTATTTAAACTATTTTTTTCTTTTAAAGGGGCTAAAAAAGAAGGTGCAGCTGGATTCTTCAAAGGAATTGGAAAGGGGCTTGTAGGAGTGGTAGCCCGCCCAACAGGTGGCATTGTAGATATGGCAAGCAGTACCTTCCAGGGAATCCAAAGGTAAGGTGGCAAGAGGAAATTCTGAACTATTCTCTGTATGTTGGATAGTAGGTAATGAAGTGACACACAATTATTTCTGATAAATATGCAGTAGAGAATATATGGAGTTGAGAGATGTCCTGTAATGAATGTATTTTATGATGATCTCTGGTAGTTGCTGCTTGAGGATGCATCTTACAGTGTTGTAGTTCAGATAGGTTATAACTAGGCCATTTTCTCCTTTCACTCCGTCCCTTGATCAAGGATAACTTAAAAAAAATCTTGTATGAAATTTACTTCTGAGGTAGGCTGGTGTGCTGCTGAAGGCAAGTACCTAAACACAATTTCATCTTACTATGAAAAATAGGTGTTAGAAATTTTTGGAAAACAACTTGCCAGTTTGAGATTTGGTTAGCAGTGCACGTTAGGAACTTCTTGCCAAGTATATTAATAAACATAAGAACCTGCAGTAAATTATCCACCATGGTGACTAAATGTCTTCAGGTTGTTCTGTAGCTGTTGAATTGGCTAAGCTTACTTTGGATTTTTTACTAGCAGTGTGCCCTTGCTATCTGCATCCGTAGTGTACCTAGGAAGTTAAGTGGGATATGTGGCAAGTGAAAGGGTAGCTTAAAAAAAGATTTATTGGTGAAACTCAGAGTTGTAGTGAGCTTACCAGAATACTCTTCCACTCTCTATGGCAGGGTGGCAGAATCAACTGAAGAAGTATCTAATCTCCGTCCTCCACGTTTCATTCATGAAGATGGCATCATCCGGCCATATGACAGGGTGGAAGCTGAGGGTTATGATTTATTTGAGGTATGGTTTCCATCCAATTAAAATTTTCTGACCTACAGGATTTACATAAAGGATTGTGTTATGAAAAACCTTCTGGGGATCTGTAGTCATCATTATCTGTAGTAGAAACTTGCTGCAGCCTATTTGGTAAGGCAAACCTGTGTATCAGAGAAGACCCTGTGCTTGCACAGTGACCTGAATGCAGCAAGTAAACTGCAGCATTGCTCTTAAATGATCTTCTGCAAGTTATGTTCCGTAGTTGCTGATGTAATGCCATTGGAAAGAGGTGTAGGGTTAAATATTAGTAGGATTAAGGCTTGAATATGTGGAAACAAACATTTCAGTAGTCAGTTCTAACATTTTGCTTAATAACAAAGCTGAGACTGGTTTACAAAGTCTTGGAACTTTGGAAATTCCCTTGGATTTGAGGTGGTATGAGCAGTGGAAAAAAAATGGAATGAATTCTCAAAATACCACCTCTTGGTATTTCTTGATGTTGTTTATAAGAGTATGTTGTAGCTTTGTGTGGACAGCCTGTCTCCACATATGGATATGGCTAACGTGGAGGATGAGTAACAGTTGTTTTCAAGTCTTAAATTAGCTTGGTTTCAATTATTTGTATTTCAACTTGCACATTCTTAAAACTTAGCTTGAAATTATTATTGTTATTGCTCAAATAGCTGTCTGCATTAATATTAAAAGACCAAAACACGCGTGTTTGCTATTTCTGACTAGATGTTCTTTTAATCTTTATTTTTTACTCTGTTTCTAATGTTTCTCTCCTTTCTCTTTCTCCTGGCATACGCAGGAAGAATTGGAATAACAGAGTAAACATTTTCCATATTACTTCTGTATTTCCATCATGGTCTTTTATCTGCTCTAAGTATTTAGATTAAGGGCATGATTGCATTTAACATGTCCTCTCTCCTGCATTGCTATCTTCTCTGTGCAGCAATTGAATAAAACAGTGTTTCATGTTGTCCAGGCTAAGAAAGCAAATTTGAATAATCATCTTCAGATAAGTAAGATGGAAGGGACAGGAAGGGTTTTCTTTCTGTATGTTCATTTTTCTAAGGATGCTTAACTGGTTCTGAATAGGAACAACAGAAGGCACTTGGGGAAAAAAAATTGTGGTAGGGTAGATGTTGAATTGATTTTGTTTGTTGGTATTCTCTTAGAGTTGGGGCTGTGGGTGAAGGGAGAAAGCAACATTTTGACACATGCAAAATTTTAAGTAGTCATATTGAATGAAATTCTCTTCTACGAAAATGCTGGAAATTTCATGACATAGAAATACTGTTTCAGTGCAAATGCTAAGATTATTCTTCTGGTTTCTGTAATGTGCCGTAGGCCTGTTGTATATGCATCTGATGAACCACTATCGCTTTAAGTTACTACTCTTACTTCTTTATGAAATTTTATGAGTTAAAAAATACAGCCAGCTCAGTTGACTCTGGTTTCAATCACAGGATCCTCTGTAGCTTTCATGTTCAGCATACTTAAATGTAGACTTTCAGCTCTTAACATGAATTTACACACACATGTATATAAAAAAAAAACTTCTAAATTTTTTTAAGTGATGCCATAAATTTAATTTCTAATACAACATCTCATAAATGAATGAGGTAAGTTTAAGCTATTCTCAGAGCTAATTGTTTGCCTATCATACATGAAAAAGAAAAAATTAGCAGAAACATCACTGTTGCAGATGCCTCTTCAATTTAGTTATCAGTAATCAGCTTTTTTTTTTAATTTAATATTAGAACATTTAGTGAATTTTTGTCTTTGCCGATTAACTGAAAGTATAGTGGGATTTTTTTAAATTTTACTTTTTGCACTATATTTTACCCATCTATTAGGAAAAGGCAGCACTCAGAGAACTGGACACTTTGCATTTCTTGCACATCTAATTATTTGTATTATTCTTATATCTGAATGTTGTAGATTGGAATTGTATACTAACAAAAAAAATTAATCGTCTGTTTAGTTCCCTAGGTACAGATCCTTCTTTTCACAAGTCAATTGAACGCAAGTTTGTTTGGGTTTTTTTTTTTTGTTTGTAAGCGTTTGTTGGGTGTTTTTTCTTTTAAGAGGGGTGGTGGTGGTTATTTATTTTGGCTTCTCTTTTTGGATTTTGGATATTATGCTAGAGGTTAATGTTTTTTTAATCCAGTTATGACCCAGATTGTACGTAGTTTAACCAGAGTCTTCACCCTATCATCTGTTTAAACTATCTTTAATGCATCTCTCCCTTAGGAAATAAATACACAGTTACAAGGCTGAAACTTTGTAAGGCTGCCTTCATGAATGTATGTCTCAATACTCTTGAGTGGTTGGACAAAAAAATGCATATGTGTTGTATATGAAATAACAGTGGTAAGACATTGAAGTTTGATTTAGGAGGAGCATCTATGTAGGTCTTAAAAGACAATTTACTTCAGTCTGCTCACACAAGGGTTTTCTTGGTGCAGAATGAGGGCAGTAGCTGGATGAGTAGATCAGTTCACTTGTGTATCTTTTTTATGCAATGTGTTTTCCCAGAGGTGTTGGATCTAATGTATTTGGGCTGTATAGGGATCCACGCAGTCAATTCAAAACACTGAAAGTCAGATTTGACATCTTGCAGGTCATATCTCTAGCTCATGCTGCAGGGCTTAATAGTACAGACTGTGTTTTGGTAAACATAAATGCACAGCCTATAGCTGGAGAAATCAAACAGATAGGGCAACACTAGGAGAATTGTTTTCCAAGGAGTAAGTTCTCAGGAGTTCTAGTCTTTGTATGAGAATTTTTTGCAGTTGATGAGATCTGCAAGAACAAGTAATTGATGCCTTTCCTTTTTAATTTTTCGTAAGCTTTTTTGTAAGGCAGGTATTGCTGCCTCCTCGGTCTTCTAACCCCAGCACTTAGGGTCTGACATGATGCAATTCATACATTATTCACTGTCAGTGGTGTTACTTTGTTTCATTTCCCAGTTAAAGCATGGAGCTTTATAAAGAATGCAGAACACTGCATGAATAATTGAGTCATGGTGGTGAGACAGTGTTGTGTGGCAGAGAGAATACTATGCTGGCTTTAAAGAAACTGCAGATTCTATTTCTGATTGAGTCACTGTTCTGCTGTGTAAATTTGCACTGGTTCTTTCATTTCCATATAAAATAAGAATGAGTTGAACTTCTTTAAAGTGCTCTAGTATTCTCAAAAATAAAAGCTTTTGATAAAGATGCCTGAAGAGTGTGCAGATCAGGGAGTAATTTGCATCAAGTACAACCCTCCTTTTACATAATGCCACCTTTTTACATAATGCCACCAGCATTGTGCTGATGTCTATCAGGTGTATAGCTGATAGCTCTGAGAAATATTGCATCGTTTAGGCACAGAACTCAGTAGGAACTATGACTTCAATAAGATACTGCATGTAAAATCTAAAAATACTATCAGGATTGTTTCTGAAGTTCGGAGAAGCAGGCTTTCTCTCCAAAACTTTGAGTTTAAATAAAGGAACATGCTGATGAATAAATCTGTTTAACAGTGGCGTTTATGTTTCTATACTTGTACCTAAAATAGCTGTGGTTCAGGTATAAAATTGTGAGTTTGTATTTTGATTTTAGTTCTACACAGCCATTTTTCACCCGATGTTTTGAAGAGACTCATGTCAGCAGTCCTTCTGGCAGTTTTGTTCTTTTCATGTATGTTTTACAGTTTGAGAAATTCCTAAGATGGTTGGAAAGTGATATTTTTTTACAGAAGATGTAGGCTCTATATTTTTGTTTGCTGGAAAATGTTTAATAAAAATGTTTTTCACATCACTAGGGAGCAAATCTAGGAAAACACTATGCTGTTGATTACACTCTTGAATATTAATCCATTTTTGAGCTTAAAGGATTCTTGGTGTCAGTTGCAATGTATGATTATGCTTTCAGATATTTGCCCAGCTTTTAAATGTAAGAAAATAAAATGCAGAAAAATGTTGAAGCTTCTTTGATTTTGATTTATGTGAGCTGACAAAAGATCTTTCCATTTTGGTTGATTTAACTGTATAGAGTTCTTATCCTGTGTAGTTAATCATAGGTGGATAAATGTGGAGTCAAGTTAAACTTCTTGTCTTTTCATCATTTTTATAGATCCAGCAATGGAAATATGAAAGGAAATAGACCTTACTAGGAATAATTAAACATACTGAGTTTTTAATTCTCCTTTTTTTTTTTTTAACTCACTAGTTTATTAGAAAAAACTTGAAAAATTTACTGTTATACAGAGGCTGAATCCCAGTCACAGCTGTATAATGAACCGAATGTCATCTTAATTTATGAGCATTAAACCAGTTTTGGGGCACCCATTTGCAGGCATCTGCCAAACATTAGTCTGAGGTGCAAGTATTCTGCATCCAGGCAGAGCATGTGTGGCCTTCATTCTTCTTCACGCTTCCTTACATTCATACACAGAAGCCTCACATTGTCCATTCAAACGTATTGCTTGGTCCGTGACAGATTAATAGCAGGAGAACCAGTAGCTGGCACAGATTTAGTCTTATCAGAGTTTGAGTTTGGCAGTACATTATTTGTTTCATTGTGTTACCCGTTTTTACCTGATGTTTTGATGTGTATCCATTTCCCACAAGTAAGTTTGTGTCACTCGGTGCATCTTGTTGCCTTTGAGCCGTGGTTATTGTTTTATTGTTAACCTGATTTAGGGATAGCCGTGAGACTGTCTTCTCTGCTGCTCTTTGGTGTTTGTGGTATATTGCAAACCTTGTGACATGGTGTTGTTAAACACCACATACAGAATAGGAAATCTGAAAAACATAAAATGAAGTAATTAATGAAGAACTGAAAAATATAGCTAAGAAGCACTTGCATCATGGTTTAACCCTGCAGGCAGTTAAACACCATACAGCTGCTTGAGCGCTTCCTCTCTCCCAGCAGAATTGAGGGAAATAAATAATTGGGGAAGGAGAATTGGGGGAGATAAAACCAGTAAAATTCATGGGTCAAGATGAAGACAGATGAAAAGGACAGTGAAAGGGGGGAAGATAATGGTGATGACAGAATTAGGATATGTGAAACAGCGATGCACAATGCAATTGCTCATCACCTGCCAAACAATGCCCAGCCAGTTCATGAGCTGTGACCCCTGGCCAGGTTTGCCCTAGTTTACATGCTGAACATGATGTCATAGGGTAGGGAATATCCCTTTGCCCAGTTTGGGTCAGTTTTCCTGGCTGTGTTTCTTGCCGGCTTTTTGTGCTCCCAAGCACATTTGCTGGTGGGGTGGTGCAAGAAGCTGGAAAGTCCTTGACTCAGTCTAAGCACTGCTCAACAACAACTACAACGTCAGATTGTTATCAATGTTATTCTTATTTTACATCCAAAACACAGTACTTTACTAGCTACTTGGAAAAAAATAACTCCATCCCAGGCAAACCCTCTGTATTCATAGTTTGTCACTGAAGTTGCAGTTGTGTAACAGAAACACAAGTAGCCTTTTATTTTGGGTGTTGTGTAAGAATGTCTTCTCAATGCTTCAAAAGCCTGATCTTGAGTTGCACTGAAGATTTGCAACTCTAGTTTTTCAGGGTCTGGGCCCTGTGTTGCTACCTTTTAAAGGCAGCATTTTCAATTCTGAATCAAGTCTACAGTGTAGGATGTAGCAGAATGAACATTAGTAGAGAATTATTAGTGCAGAATGCAGATTGAAGCTGAAGGAATAGCCTAATGTTCCACCATTCCACTGTTTGAGTGGAATAGATAAGACTTTTCAGTGACTCAGCTTCAGGAGTGAGAACACTATGACAGCCTGGCTTTTAATAACCAGTTCAATGAGGTAACTTTTTAAAAGTCTTTTGAATTGAAAACAGTGCTTTGACTTTTCTTTTTTACAGCCCCAAAATATTCTATTTTTGTTTCAGAAATTGCACATCAGAAAGCTGGAAAAGGAGAGTTACCGGTACCACTGTGCACTTCCAAGAGGCAGAAGAGCAAACCTTATTGTTACTAATAGGTATAGAGTTTCGGAGGCTTTCTAGGGGCTTGCCTTGGTTTCAAGTGGGGATTAGACATCTGGCTAAGTTTAAACTGTTTGCTATGCTCTACATATGTACTTCCCTAATCCATTTTCTTCTTAATTGTTAAAATAATTTGTTTTTTAATGGAAATTTTCATTCAGAACTCCCCCCCTGTTGTTCTATTAACGTGCTAGCTGACACTGTCACTTCGGGGTAATTGAAGAAGCAGCTAGCTAGCAAATGTGAACAGAAGTAACTGTTAAGTAAGTCTAGTAGTAATTGTATTATTGTGTAGCTAGTGTATAGCTATTTGACTGCCTTCATCTGTTAGATACTGGCTTTAAGGAGCTGAATTGCATTGACTGATGATCCTGTAGTATCCAATTCAAGCAAAGCATTTGGATTTGGAGGGCTGGGTTAGGGTTTTGAGTAGGTTAGCCTGTGCGTACTGTGTAATATCATAGGCTATCTCTGAGTCATAATGACCAAGTGATTCTCTCAGAGTATATATAAAGGAAATAAGGTTCCACTCTGACTAAGTGGATACTTCTATCTATATGAAAAATGCCTTGTCAACAAATTTATTTTCTTAATGTTGTTTGTGGTTTTGCTGACAAAGTTTGGTCCCAGAGAGAAATGGAGTACTTGTTTGCTCTTTTTCTTCTGAACAGGAGAGTAATATATGTAAAAGAAGTGGAAATCTTAGGCCATTTAACAACAGAGTGGAATTACTTATTCGAAGACTTTACCCGACATCCCTTCTGCGAAGGAAATGTTCTAAAAATAACTGTATTGGTAAGAAAAGCATGTATGCTGTCTTTTTATTTAACATTGCTTAGAGGTTCAAACATGCTTTAACTTATTTATGGTTCTAACCGCTAACTGCAGGACTAGAACAAGAGGACACAGTCTCAAGCTGTGCCAGGGGAAGTTTAGGCTCGAGGTGAGGAGAAAGTTCTTCACCGAGAGAGTCATTCGCTACTGGAATGGGCTGCCCAGGGAGGTGGTGGAGTCACCGTCCCTGGAGGTGTTCAAGGCACGTTTGGACGTGGCACTTGGTGCCATGGTCTAGTCTTGAGGTCTGTGGTAGTGGGTTGGACTTGATGATCTTTGAGGTCTCTTCCAACCTTGCTATACTGTGATACTGTGATACTATGAGGTAGGATTTACTTCAGATTTCTTGCAAGTACGAGTTGTTGGGTTGGAGAGAGGCCACACAGAAATCTAACCTGAAGTTGACATTCAAATCAAATTTTGCATTCTTGTTTTGTGAATCACACATTTTTGTTTGCCTGTGCAGCGGAATCAGAGTGTGTTCCAGAGGGTGGACAGTCTAGGTCATGAATGTGAAAAGACAGTTCAATTTCAGGATGAAACTACAGCACAGGTATAGTTGTCTTTTTTTCCCTTTCATGTTCTTTCCTCATTGTTACCAGTTGTTGAATCTCAGCATATAAAAAAAGGAAGTAATGTCCAGAGACCCATTATAGATTAGGCTGCTGTACCTGAGGACCATTTACTGTACTTCCATGTTGAAAATTGAGTTTAAATGGAAGAATGATGAGACAAGATGGTCTAAAGCATTCAAGAGATTACATGCAATAATAATTTAGGATTGAAGATGCATTGTCATATGGCTTGTGTATTACAGCTCATCAGAGGAAAATAATTTGAATGCCTAATGTGCTAGGTTGCTTTGATTGTAGTCTCTAGGATTTAATATAGCTCTGATTTCTGTTGCTCTCATTGTCTCCAAATCATTGGACTAACCCAGTAAGTGTACCTTGTGTTAAAAACTGCTTCCTCCCTGGTCCAATCCTTCATCCTCCCCCTATCTAATTTTTCTACCATTTACCACTTAAATGTTTGTTCCTATTGATGCTGATTGATCCTCAGAAAGGTTTATCTACTTAAGTGTGAGTACTACTTCAACCATCAGAGACTGACAACAGAAACTTTTTCTGGGTTCAGTATTATCCACATGAATCAGAAGCTCTGTATCTAATTTTAACTAGCCACTGCCTGTGTAGGTTTTAATATCTGTTGAATTAGCTATTCCTAGTAACACCTTATGTAAGAAAAATGCAGATTGCATGTTTTAATTTTCTTTCAATGTGTTGCTTTACAGAGGATTTGTCATGCCATTTGGGAAGCCCAGGCAACAAGAAAACAGCAAAAGTTGGTGAAGCAGGCATCACTGCAGTTGAAGAAACCACAGATGCTATCTTAAGAATGGCAGGATTTGCTGGCTTTGACCTTTGGGTTGAAATTTTGCACTAAAATTCATTAGAAGCAACATAGAAACATTGTGTAGAATGTAAAGATAAAATACCTATGGTCTTCCTTCAAGGTTAACAGCTATGAACACTTTATTTTAAGAAGGTATGTCTCTTTCTGAAACTATGGATTTAATTATTCTAAATTCTGCATTTAAATTTACAAAATTACAACTTCTGTTAAAATGTTTCCCCACTGATATTTTCTGCACTTTTTAATCTCAGGAGTTCTTGTAAATGAATTCTAAAATGAAGTGGCTCTGACTTGCACTCAAAGTTTCTTGTTTACAGACAGGTTGTAATTGTAGTTCTAGTGTTTTGCACGGCGTACTTACAGTACCAATCGAACCTAGTTAAAAATTCCTCTTTTATGTAGAAAAAAGTGTACACAACTTAGCTACTATAATTCCATCCTTGTCTCTTTAGTATTAGAGAATGTTGCACTGGTACAACATATGACTGAATGTAAAGGAAGTAGACTCTTGTTGTCTGGAAATGCTTACTGTGGGATGTTGTCACCCTGGAAATGAAAATCTGCACTTTAAAAATGGAAAATATTTTTCACCTGTCATATGCATCTATATGGTTTTGGTTGTATCACTGTAGCTTGAAGACTTCTTGAGGAGGAACAGTATGCTAGTTTTAGACATCATTGTATGTCAAAAGCTTAAATCAAAGTAATTAGCTTTCTATATTTCAGTGTATAGTTACTCCACTGGAAGAGTGCCATCTCATTAAGCTAAAAGTCACTTCTCATACAATATTTTTGTTGCAATTTCTCTTCCTGAAGACTGTTAGCATTCAATTTAGCAAGCAATTTAAGCACATTTGAAGTGCATGCCTAGTTCTTCATGATATATATATATAATCCCAGTAACTTAATTTGGCAAGTTCCACTCTTAACACTAGGCACATACATAAGTAAGTGTCTGGGTCAAGGTCTACATGAGCAAACAGAGTTGAGTGATCAGTGAACTGACAGTTCTTCCTGTCAGCCTTCAGCTCTTGAATAAGATGTAGTCCTTATGTACTTAGTTATGAAATTTGCTCTTTGCAGCTTACCTCACTTGGAAAGAATGACTGCTTTTGCTGGATTTTTATTTTTTTATACTTTTTTTTTGTACTGGATAATAACCATAGATATGAAGTCAATGAATAAAAGTGGCAGTATTCATGCATAGGTCTATTTAGAAAGTAGAGCAATCACAAGACTTCAGTTTGGGTTTTCAAACTGCCTTAGTACTGGTGGATTCTGTTAATAGACTCAACCAACACTTAAGGTATTTCTACGTAAGCTGCCAAACACTGAAATTTTAGAGACCAACTGCAGACATGATTTTATTGCTAATATATGCACATTGCTCTTAATCCAGTTTGCACGATATTTTTTCAATAACGTTTAATTCTGGATCCCCTACTTTCTAGAAAGCTATGCTCAAACATTAACTACAACTGTATGTATTTCAAGACTGTGTTAAAAAAAAAAAAAAATCAAAGCAAACATATCCAATAAATTTTTATATGCAATTACTTGTTGTATGATTTAAAATGTTGTTGTTTCTAAAATGTGTTTTGTGCTTTTGGTTTGCCACATGTCACTGGCACTGTATCAAAATAGAGTTATTGGAGTACTAGCATATATCTCAAGCCAGTGTCCCAAGTCAACCCTGAGGAGCAGGAGATCATGCTAAGGTTTAAAAATTCCTTGGTGGGAATTCAAGTGAACCAGCACAAAACAGCTGATGAGTTTGGTTTATTACAGCCAGTGAGAATTCTTGGTAATGCATCAGAGCAGAGGGAAATTGGGAAGGAAAAGAAGAGGGGAAAATAGAGTTCAGAAGTAAGAGACAAGATACTACCAATTCTTGGATCTGGTGACATTTTCACAACAGTAGTCCAAGTTCTTGGTGGTGGGTGTGAATCCCAGCAGGCTGTTCTGTGGTACATGCAACCCTCAGACCCCAGAAGTCGTGGTGCTTTTATACCCTTTTTGTAGAGGAGGAGCATGGTCTCTCCAAATCAGAGAGGTGTGCACTGCCAATCAAAGTACTGATATCCTTATTTTATTGCTGGCAGTAAATATGCTTTTGTTGCAGTAGGGTAACATAGTATTCACTCTAGGTATATCCTAATCTTGATCTTTGCTCAACAGCAAGGATTATTTTTATAAGGGGATCTTGAGTTACACAAAGTATTTAGAAGTAAAATGTTTTCAATGTTCAAGTGAAAGCTGACTAGTGAAACCTGTTGGAACTGTCTAGCATCTGTTTGACAAACTGTTATTTCGACAGCTCATAAAGTCGCATGTTGTCAAATCTGAGCGTGAAGACTTAATTTGGAATAGATGCCAGTGGACCAACCACTTCAAGAGAAATCTTAATGTCAGAAACAAGAGAATCAACATACACAACTTAAGATTCCACTGAAGAAATCAAAGGTTTAGTCTCTTAAAAATTTCCTGGAGAAAGGTATGCTTGTGAGAGAGAGGGCAGTTATCAGTTAAACACAAAATCCCACATAGCACATGAAGGGCAGAGTGAAGATGGGGAAAAAAAACCCCAAACCAGTATTAGACATCTAGATGTAATATGAAATTTATTCCAAGTGTATGAATGTTGTTCACTTCACTAATGATCCTAATGCAATTCCCTTCCTTGGCTTATGGATTTCATTTGCATAATCACTAAGTAACAATGATGCAAATGCATGTCTCCAGACTTCAACGTTTATTATCTCTGTGCTGCACTTTCCTCCTGCTGTAGAGTTTTCTAGATGTTTGTCGGCACATGAGACAGTAGCTTAGTCTAGTCACCTGACTTGTCTGCAGGAGAAAAACTTAAATATGAAGGGAGAAACAACTATGAAAAGGAAAGATTTGATCTATCAAAACAACCACATGCATTTAAAACTTCATGCAGTTCATAGTATCCTTGCTCTTCCTACAGGCCAACAAGTAAATTTCTACTTAGAAATAATGTTGCATTCTTTGCTAATTATTCCAAGGTAATAATGTTCACAGTCTATACTGATCTGGTCTTCAGATTGCATTGGAACAGGGGCAGAGAGAGGTAGGAGGAACCCTGTAGTACTGGCATGGCAGATTGGAAGTGAAGACAAATGCAAGCAGGATGGTGAGAAATCTTTACCTCCTTAGAGGTAAAGAATTGCTAAAAAACACTAAGTTGAGAGAAATTCCTTTTACATTAGTAACTGGGAAAATAACCTTTTCCAGTTGTGAAAACTAACTGTGCTATGTGAAAACAACTGTGTTGAATTTTAACAAGGAAAAGAAATTTTTTGTTTGGGTTTGGGGGGAGGCTGGAGGGGAGGGCAGTGCTGTTCCCAGACATTTCACTGGACTCAGCAGGTGGAACACTGAAAAATCTCCTTATTGGTGATATGACAACACTCCAATTCCAACGTTCACCTTGGGTGTGCGCACACTGCTGTGTATCAAAGGTAAGCACAGTAAGACTGTGTAATTCTGAAAACTTGACAATGACTTGACAATCAAGGAAGCTGCTTATGCACTCTATAATGTAGTATACTTTTACGGGTTTGAAACATTTTCCATCAGGTGTGACATAAATTCCTCTCATACTTAATCAAAGCTTTATAAGTAAATCACTGAGCTGTGCAGGTCTTAGTCTCAGCTCTGATAAATGTGGCCCTGAATCTGCCCTTGACTTGGTTGATGTATGAGGACTGTATTGTGCTTATAAAGCTTCCTCTTTATTGTCATCTTTGCCTCTGGCTGTGCTTTCTATTTCCCTGCTGGAAAAAAAAAAAAAAAAAAAAAAAAAGCTGTTGACTTTTAAAGAGCTATGACATTGGGCTAAGACACACCTATGGAGTCCAAAAAGATTCCTACAACTGATCCCATAGGATTGTTGCAGGTTAATTTTCAATGAAAACAGCACAGAAAGGTATCTTTAAGTCAGTAATTTCTATTTAAGCAACCCAGCTTTAGACCTTGTCTTCAAAGGTGTATAATCATGAGAAAATATAAGTTTAGCATAATGACATTCTAACAAACATCTGTATGATTTTTCTTTTTTCTTTTTTTTTTTTGCATTACCCTGTTAAGACATTCTTCACACTTGAACATAGCACACCAACCTTGAGTAATTGATTACTAATGCTAATAAGCATCAAGAGTAGGCGTTCTCTGAGGTTTTGTGGAATTCAAAAAGAAAACAGAACATATTACTTAAATCAACTTTGATTTAATTGCAGAGTGTTTTTTTTTTTATTGTAACTTATGGTGTTATAGCAGAAATCTGTAAGAAATTGGGTAGATTAATATGTCTGGGTTGCAAATGAGATGCCGCTGTGAATTGTTGTTTCAGTAGTTACCCACAAGGTGGGGGAATGAATCTTTGTATTTTACTGCTGCTGTTCTAACAGCTTTTCCTGCCCAGCCTCCTACAGTCTGGATACCATAATGCTAAAATCATGTAGTTGATATGGTCAACGCAGAGAATGGAGCTATAAATCAGAGCCTGTCAGAAGCTTTACAAACTATAGAGCCAAGTTTGGAGTTTTAGAAGTGTTGAAAAAAATGCACTACAGTGATCACTTATATTTTATGTGTTCTTTATACATAGCATGATAGGAACTGGAACAGATTTCCATGCACACAAATTTCTGTAGTGGATATTTTTTAGCAAAAGCCTTTCCACGTGGCTTTTGCTCAAGTGCTCTTTCTGCTAATGCTACTGTTGAACTGCAGAAATTGATCTGAAGATGTCTGTGTAACACGCTGTGTAATTTAAGGAATGTCCTGTTTTTCCTCTGTAGCTAATGAGTTCAGAGACATCTAAGACAGCCCAAGAAGCCATTGCAGACTTGTTTAATCAGATTGCATGCTTGTTCTGTGCAGCATTTAGCTCAAGGTAATAAAAATCTGATTTTTAGAGATTTCAAAAGAGATTACTTAATGATAGATATTGCATCTATTTCAAATGAAAAATTGAAATCCAGCTATGCTATTCTGTATTTCAGTGTATTTCACATCTTACTTCTGAGATGAGCTGCTGCTAAAGAGAACTATCTTCACTCAGCTTCTAAAGTTCAGTTGTAGGAGCCCTTCTTACACTTGAGATCTTCCAGAACTGCGCAGAATATCATGTATGCTCCTTTGCAGCATATGTGAGTTGAAGTATTAGACAATTTGCTCTTTTTATGTGTGTCTGTATTATTGGTTGCAAGTGTCCTTTCCTTTGTCTGCTTTTAGGATCCTTTCCAGTTTCTACTATCTAAAAATTCTCTTGCCAATTCTATTGAAAGAAATACTTAAAACAGGAAGTAGGTAAGGCTATCTGAATGTTTAATAATTTGGCCATATATTTTACTGGCAAAAATGAGAGAACATCTTGTTGGGAGGACATACAGGAGAGAAGAATTCAGCATAAGGGAATTTAAAATTTTAAACCAGATCATTTCTGGTATTACTGGGCATAGTGTGCTGTGTGCTAGCTTTCAAGGGCTGCTCAGTGCCACCTGCCATACCTCACCGTTTCATAACCCTATAGCATCTAGGGCTTGCAAGCAAGGGCTCAAAACTAAGGAAAAAAGGGAAGAAAGGCAGTTGCTCACTGCACTTAGAACAAGACTGTGACCTTACTCTTTTTCTTGTCCCTGCCTAGCTACTCTCATTCTATCCAGAAGACTATCCTTGTGACTTTGTCTCACCTAGTATACCCTGCACAGCCAGGAAGTAACACACAGATTTTATTTTTTTTCTTGTAAAGTTCCATTTTTGCCTATTCATTCTTGAAATTTTGCTAGGAGCTTCATGGCTTCCATTGCCACAAAGGGCAAAATACGCTGGCTGGGATGGCAGTGGGTGGTGCATTTTAGGTATACTGAGTAGCAAATTGTGTATAGCTTCTCATTTCTTTCCAGTAATTTCTGTGGAACCTGCTTGACTAGTCTAAAAGTATTTTTTTAATTTAGGAGCTTAGAATGAGGGGAGAATGGGGAATAAAAATGAATGGAGAAACCTAGGCAAGCCAGGAAACCAGAGAATGTTGTTCTGACTGTCGTAGTTGCTCTCTGTGATCTGTAGCCAGTGTTTAAAACCCTACTGTAACTTAGCTGTCATAGCAGTTTACTCCTAAGAGGTTCTTTTAAAAGTTCTTTTATACTGAGATAACACTAATTTTTGTTGTAGATAAGAGTGCATGGAAGATTTCTTCAAGTTTCCTGTGTAGAGGTCTCATAATTTGTTCTGCCTCCAATAGTTGTTTGTTTTCTATTTTTGTATTTACCATTTTAAGTGTAAATTGTACCTGTATATCGAGCATGCATTTTTGATGTTGCAGGATGTTTCTTGAGGTTTCTACGCACATGCCTTAGAAAATGGATGTAATTTAGGGTAATATGTCGAAATACTCACAAGATTACTAACATGGTTGGGGTTTGGGTTTTGTTGTGAGCACAGAACTTAATTCCCAGAGCTAACCATGTATCCTCTTGTATATCCTCCTACACAGAGGTATATGTAGGAGCCCTCCCTAATATAAGTCCTTCAACAAGCTTGTAGGCTTGGGAAATACATATTTTAGCTTGGAAGTGCATTTAGGGACATGTTTGTAAATAGTAAGTATTAAATAGTATGGCTGAAGCCATGTTAAAGCCAGTTAAGCTGGCAGTCTTATGAGCAGACTGGGGCACATGGAAGAGGCCATTGTGTGACAATATGAAGCATTTAGCAGCAGTGTTGATTTGTGGAGTTCAGAGGCAGTCAAAGCCACTTATTCCTGTCTCTGTGCCATGCTCTCAGTTGAATAAATCCAACAGTCTGTTGAACCAGATTCTAAATCAGAGCAGGAAACTCATGGCATAATATCAGTGAAACATGTCACTGGTGGGACTGAGCAGTCAGAAAAAGCAATGAGGTTGCCACCAAGTGATTTGTAGTGTCAAATCAGACTTAGCTCTTGTGTTGTGCTTACTCCTCTAACGTGTCATTCTTACGTGCATCAGAATGAGAACTTGGAGGTGTTAAAGATTATTTCTGTTCTTAAGTACAAAATATACACAGTTCTACATCTTCTGGGAAATCTACCCCTTAATCCATACACTGTAGAATTTTGGTTATTGCAGTGTAGTAGTTAACAATGCATTGACAGCTTTCTTTCCCTGTCTTGATCATTCACAACAATCAAAGCACCAAATGGTTGCTTTTCTTCATTTTGGTTCCACAAAATAGAAGGCAGGCTTGGGTTTCTCACAGTGACAACAGTTGCAGCAGAATTCAGCTCTCACTATATGGTGAATATGTACAGTGTATACTGCTGGGAGGTTACAGTCCAGTAGATATCAGTGTGCGTGACACAGTCTGTTTGATTAATCAGAGGATACAGCTTTAATTGATCTTCAGCTTCTTATAATATGTAGAGAACAGACATGTCTGCTCAAATACAGGCTTTTGGTAAATTCAAATGTAGTCTTGGGAAGAAGCTGAAGTGGTACAAGATGTGTTGACTTTGAGGTAGACAATGGAAGGGTGAGAAGCAAATGTTCAATATGATTCTCTGTGTCTATATTAAGTACTGTGATAAGAACACTTAAATTACGTCTCCAAAATCATATGGAGTGGATTTGTTTGGTAAAAGTGTATTTCATGTTTTGTGTATTAGATTATTTTTCTGCCAGGTTATCAGTCAACTGAGTACCTACAGAGTGGAAGGGAAAGAAAGGAAGTACATGTTCCCTTTGGATGATGGCAAGCTGTTAGCTTGGCTCAGCTTCATCCCAAAAGTTAGCAGTGCTGAAGAATTAGTTGAAATTAGAAGATGTGGGCTTTTATTTGAACTAAGCTTTTCATTGGAAAATGACAGATTTTCACTATGGTTCCTTTTTTGTAGTCATTGACAAATTGAGTACTAGAAAAGAAAATTAATTTTAAAAAATATATATATTTCTGAAGTGTTGCAGTGTTTTCTGATAGGAGGTGATACTGTTCATGTGGCTTCATTGCCTCTGTTCTGTTCTGTGTACTGAGGTCTGTCACCTATTTCTGGGGCAGATGAATAACGCTCGTGTTGGCAAATTGGAGTCAACAAAATGCCCCAAAACCAGGGGTAAGAAGCAAGGAAGGGAATGTGAAACTCTAGCAGAGATACTGTTGGCAGGCAGGCAGGCAACTGATTAATCTACCAACAGATACATGAGTGTGTGACATTCTCAAATGCCTGTGCCAGAGGAGCAACAAGTAGGCAGTTAAACCTCCAAATCCTTCCAATGGTATTAGTCAAACAGATGCCAGTGTGCAATAAATAGGGCATGATTTAGGATCCAGTCACCAGTGTACCTAGTGAAGATGAATTGAAATAAAAGCCTTGCAGGAAGAAGTCCATCAAAGGTGTGAGCATACCTACACGTTCTGGCTCAGAGCAGCTATCCACTTGCCGTGAGATTATAGTGCTTTCCAAGGAGTTTTGGGAAGAAAGACTTCTTAGCATTTCAAGTTTATAAATATACAAGGAAAATGGTGTGAGAGCACAGCATGTGTCTGAACTGGGGCCACCTGAATTTCTAGCAGTTCAGTCAAGAGACTTATTTTCAGTAGAACCTGAAATAGATTCTGTTCACAAGATAAAAAGCAGTGCAGGGTGGAATTATAACGTTGCCTTTTCAACACAGATGAATGTTTCTACTATCAGTTTTTCTTCAGAAAACATGCTTCTTTTTAGGCATCCAGGTGGAGATCACAGCGTAAGTGAATGCATGTGTTACATTGTTCAACTGTTATATCAAGCCTATTCTATTACAGGCGATAAGAGCCTGGAAATGAAGTCGTCAGGGGGAATGCATTTCCATTTGGGAGAAACCTTTATGATTAAGACAATTACAAACTCAGCTTTCAGCATTCTCTCCAGAGTGAAAGTGCAGTGGGATAGGGAGGAGAAAGAAAAGCCCTATGTAGTCTTGGATTTCTTCAGTAAAGTTACAATAACTCTTGTGAGGGTGGGTCATAGGGGGAAATAGCCATTGTGCTGGAACTTTTAAATGTTAAAAATCAGAAGGTGCTATATGCTAGTGAGTGCTTCTTTATATGGTCTGTATTGGAATAGAGTGATAGTGTTAGAATGTGAAATGAAAAGTTTTGTTTATTATGATATCAGCTTGTACAAGCGAAGTGACATAGAAGATCTCTTAGCTGAGATCTCGAAAGAATGCTGACAAGAATAGTCTGTTATGGACCTAGAAGCCACTTTCTGCTTGGAACATGGGAATGCCATGAGAGTAGCAGCTGTATGCAACAAAACACATGGAAGTAATGGTCATTCAAAGGTATATTAGCTACTTGATAGATAATACTGTAGCCACTGATCAAAATTACTTTATTAAAGTTTTCTTTCACAGCTGGTTCATGGAGGCATTTGCTTTACACTGAGAAAGGATGAGCTGGGAATTGCTAGTTTGGGTTTGCTGTGCAGTTACTTCCACTATCCCAGACTTACAGGAACAGAGTTGTCATGGGCTCTTCAAAGTTTCCTCTCTAAACATTTCTGCTTCCCATCTGGCAAATAGGATTGCAGAGCTTTTGTAACTGACTGATATTTGGTGTTTAAATTTGTCAAGTAATCAAATGTAATGCATTATAAAAATCAGATACTATTAGTTCTCTTTGCACACAGTTGTTTGGGGTGATGCTTGTAAACAAATCACATCAAATAAATTGTATCTCTTGCCCCTTACTTCAGTAACAATTACTTGGAGATGTCCTGTGGAGTAGGTGAAAATACAATAATAGTTACCGTACAATATTTTAAACAAAATACCTCGATTCATTGAAATCTTAAAAAATCCTGGAATGCATTGAACTTGTCTTAATTTTTAATGTATTTGTTTTTTTCCAGAAATGGATTTGTAGACAGACTGATCCTTTGCTATCCAGACATCCTACTCAGTTTGATCAGACCTAGTTCCCTACTCCAGTAGCACATAACACTGGGAAATGTGTTTTGAAATGTGAGTGGTTTTAGTCATAGTGAAAACAAATATTTCACCTCAAGATTTCTTGCTAAATGGAATGAGTGCGTTGAGACAAAACTTTCCAAAAGTACACACAAATTAAACAGACTTGTTAGTCTTTTGTGTAATATTATTTTTAAAAAAAGAGTTATTGTTACATTGGAATAAATTGAATGTTTCAATGGCAGAGGAGACAGATGAATGTAAAGCATAAATATGTTGGCGCATGCTGACTTAAAGATGAGTTGCACAGATCCAGTTAAAAGCAAAACCCAAGTGGGCCTTTTTTCTCCCTCTTATTCCCTCAGCTGAGAATAGTCACATGGCAGTTAGAGCAGCAGTCTCCCACATTCCAGATAACCATATGCTGATGAAACTTTTTTCTTTCATCAATTGTATCATGAAACCTTTGAAAACTGGATTTTAAATTTAACTTGGTCCTGACATACCATCCTATCAAGCCTTAGAAAACATTTGTCTGCTGAGTACATGAGCTATCTCATGATACTGTGGAATGGAGAGCACAAGACAATGTTGAGTTCTCTTCAAGATACCAGAGACAGAGAGGCAGGAGCCATATTTCTCTTGTGTGGGTGTCTCAGCATTTGAATTGGCTGTGTGTGGGAACAGCTAACTGCTTAAACTTCTTGTTATTTGTGAGATATTTTTCTAACAGTCTGAGAATTAAAACAGAGTTCTAATCTACAGAGAAAGTTCAGATGGCTAGCCATTCCTTTTTACAAAAGACATAATGCTTATCTGGAGAATTTCCTTAAGAACTTGAGAAGGATTGTAAATAAAAGCAGTGGATATTTTTAATCTAAAAATACTATACCTAATCTACATTTAAGTTCAGAAGTATTTACCTAGTGCATTCTGAAGTCTACACTGAGTTACTTAGTATTTTAGAACTATGATTTTAAGAAAATGTCTCCATGTTTTTCCTAAAAGTTTGGAAAAAGGTTAAACTTTGAAAAACAAAAGTCAGTTGATCTGTGTGCTTTATGTGTTTTGAACTTTTAGCAGTAGTGTCAGTGCTGAACTAGTGGGCCATGGTTAGAATACCTCTAATCTATCTCCTGGCTGAAATTCACTTTCTAAGGCATTTCTTTCATATACGGTATCAGGAAATTGGCTTTTGCTCTGATTAGGTAGAGATTCCCCAAGACTCCTATTTCTAGTTTACCATGAAGCTTATAGCATTTGTCTTGTGCAGACTGTGCTCATTAGTGAGTTGTCACGATGCTTAAAAGCTCAATGGCTTGCATAGCGCTGGTTGACTTAAGTTCCAAAGTTTTTGTGAAAGACCCTCAATTATAAAGCTTTCTGCTTTTGACAGTTGAGTATCTATCTCAATTTTCTCTTTCTTTCCAAAGAGACAATGATTTAAGATTCACTCTAAACATAACGTAAATGATCGATGGTAGCTGACAGTTGCCATTGTTTGTTTGTCCAAACAGGTTATTATGTGCATGGAAGTCTGAACAATTAGTCCTGGGTTCAGCTCTCCTTTGGGCTGAAGCTAATTTTGTTGTCAGTGTTTATTTTTGTTGTTGCCCACTTAGGTGTTTTTCAGTGATTTGAGAATTCAGAAACTATCAGCGCTGGCAGTTTTAATGAAGAAACTGCAATATGAAGTTGTAACTACTTAGCAAGAAACTAAAACTTTCTCTCCCAAAACAACCTGTGAAGGAAATGATCCTGCTAATGATACCTGATTATGAAAATTATTAAAACAAATAGTTTTCCTTGGTTTGCTGTGGAATTCCCTCCCCCCCTCTAAGACTCTTGTATTCCATTTGTATTCTATGCTAGACATTGATGTCTTGGCAGTGGCTCATTTAAGGAAATCCAGAAATATTGAGAAAGCAAACAGTTGTCTTTCCTTCTGGTCTGTCTTTTTTAAAATTGAAGTACCATAGAGATGCAACTGCTGAGCAGTTATTTTTGCCATAGTGATTTTGATGAGAAGATTCTTCAGAATGTAAATTCTGTGTATATGAAGAAAGTAACTAAGGAGAGGAACAAACACATAAGTACTTTTACATTGCTATTTGAGATCAGATTTTCTCTTAAGATTTCTAAAATCAAGGTTTCTGCATCTCTAGAACTAAATAAGAGGTTTGTGCCAATACCTGGAAGCTTCTATTTCTCATCTGAAAAGAATTTTCCCTGCTTGTTTCTTAAACCCTTAATTTATATGTCTTTTTTAATTATATGTGGGTTTGGCCTTGTAATTTTTTAATTTCATCTCACTTTTTTCTTTCTCCTACCTAGTAATTAGATTGAGATCATTGTTACCATTACAATGTGGCCTATGCATACACACACACCCTTCCCCCCACAACCCCAGCTAGAAAACCCCCACCAACTGCCTAGCCTAAAGCAGTGAGAGATGGATAACGAGTAAGCTTAATGTACAGCTGTTTCTTTTTGTGGAAAACATTGTTTACAGACTGTAATGAAAAATTGAGACTATTCCATTAGGTTGTTAGCCATGACCTCATTTTAGCTCCTTTTCTTTCATTCCTCTCTTGTTTATCTGCCATTACATGAACTATTTCTCTGCTAGTGGACCTTCTGGAAAAAAGATTAAGTGAACTTCTATGGGCATGGTTATGAAAATGCCTACAGCCTTTAGGAAAAGGCCTATTCTGCTGTTACAACCTGCCACTTCCTGATCTATTCTCTAGGCATTTAGTTGAAATCCTAAACATTTCTGTGACTATGAGAGAATGCTAACACACTGTTGTGCAATTTCATAGTTCTGGCCTGCCAACCAAAGTGAGTGTTTTGAGAATTTAAGATCCTCCTCTCCACAGGTGATTGATGTCAGTTGCTTTAACACAGTGTCTTAAGTTATACACTGGGTAAACCCAGTGATGACTTTTAGTAGGCAGTCAGTGTGTCAGGAGACAAGAGATCGCATGCTGCAGTTTCAGAGGGTGTGACACATGTTTGTATCAAGTACAGATGTGTTAGTAGTGGGATGCATACAGGAATTGTTGAGTCCATGTAGTTTCAAAGAGCTGCCAGGGTAAATGCAATGGCATAGTCATGGAAGATGGAGATTAGAAGGCTGAGAGAGGGCTTGATCAATGTCTACAAATATCTGAAGGGTAGCTGTCATGTGGATGAAGCAAGTCTCTTTTCAGTGATACCCAGAGATAAGACAAGGGGCAATGGATGTAAGCTCAATCAAAGGAAATTCCATCTCAACGTGAGCAAAAATTTTTTACTGTGATGGAGCACTGGAACAGGCTGCCCAGAGAGGTTGTAGAATCTCCTTTTCTACAGGTCTTCTAAACCTGCCTGGACATGTTCCTGTGCCACCTGCCCCAAGTAGTTGGAGTCTCTGATCTCTGGAGTTCCCTCCTAACCTCTAGCATTCTATGATTAGGAAGAGCTCTGGAGCTCAGGGGCCAGAACGTGTATGTAAGCATCGGCATGGTTAGAAGTGCAAGTCTTGGATTCTGCTGTTGGGGCCTGCACGTGTCCACTGTGTCACTGAATGGTGCAGGAAGCATTTGGTGGCAATGCTGTGCTGGCTACTGGCCTGGCCTCACTTTGTACCTGTTTGGTGGTGGGTGCTTCAGGGCTGGAACAGAGCATTGCTCTGTGGTGCATATGACATTTCAAGTGTGTGGGTGAGCACTCTTTGATTATATCAGTGAATAGTTATGGAATACCTGATGAAGGTCCAACAAAATGGTTTTGTGTCCATATGCCTGCAATGTTTCTGTCTCTGTGTGGATCTCATAAAAGAAAAAATTGCTCAGTTTGGTCATCGAGTCCCTATAGTCTCTGACCTTTTTTAAAGAACATCCATTTCATCACAAGAATCTACTTAAAAAAAACCTTTTCTTGTTGGAACTTCTTCACTAGTAAGGATTTAAATGAGGGCATTTAAATAAACAGTAGTTCTATAACTATGGCCCACATTATGGTTAGGTAGATTCACAGATTGTATGGGGTTGCAAGGAACCCTCAAAGGTCCCCCTGAAGTGGGCAGGGACACCTCCAACTAGATGAGGCTGTTTTAGGGCCATGTCGAAGCTATTTAGGGCCATGTCAAGACTGATCTTGAATGTCTCCAAGGACATTTCTTCTGGAAATGATGGCTAGTAGAGTCTCTTACTCAAATTACAGCATATTTAGTTCATCCTTCATTGTGCTAGGATGGAAACAACAGCTTTCATGCAAACTCACTTGCTGACATTTTTGAGATGTTGTATGCTTTACACAGACCTTTTGAGGAAAGCAGGTTGTTTTGAATTAGCAATGGTAAAATTCCTTATCCTCTATTATTGTATGAATAGGATGCAGCTGGCTGGTACTCTGAATTTAGGCAAAGCACTTCACAGATGATTTAAGAAATACTTGTGGTCATTTACTGTCAAGTGATGTGAAATACTGTGTTATTTGTAAAGGTCTGCGTTTGAGTCGATTATAAGTAGCAACAGTGCAAGCTGTCTTAGGGAGACAATGTTCTACGTGGAACAATCTGTTTGTAGAAAATATCTTCCAAGCTGGATCCTGTGTTGGCTGCAGGAGAGGAGGGGAGAGGAGCTGGCAGTAAGATGCCATTGCCAGGGATTAAGGAATTACATTTTTTGGTTGGTAGTGGAGTCTTTGTGTATGTTTTGGGATTTCCCCTTTTTTGGGGGGTTTTATTTTGTTTTGGGATTTTTTTGTTAGGTACAATTAGACATTCATCACTATACAAGTCTTTACAAGTCAACTCAGAAACATGACTGGAATGTTAAGCTAAATAGTAAAGAAAATGTGCTACTTCAATGTCATAAAAGTTTTTAGTATTAACTGATGCATCATCTGTTTCAGAAAGAGCTTTTGAATTTTCTGCTATATTGCAGCAGAAAAAAGCATGGTCAGAATTTTCACCCATTTTGAGTACTTCTGAACTACTTGCATGGGAGACACAAAAATGGCCAGGTTCTGTGTTTGTGACGTGTTTGACTTCCACTCTATCTGTTTATGTCTTGGTATGGACAACAGTCCTGGGTTTGGATAGAAGTGAAAAGGGATGCTATACCTTCAGTGCAGTTTTCAGACAGATCTCATTAATTCTGAAGGGATTTGTAGCTGTATACTCAAGGGCTGAATAAGGCTGAATGCCTCCTAGTGCTGCTGAAGGTTGTCCAACTAAATGCAAACTCTTTTTTTCCCCTCTGTAATGTCCCCCCTCATTTGAGTTACCATAAGCTGATCCAAGTCTGAGACCTGAAACTGCACTACTAGTGTTGTTTTCACGGTAGAGAGGAAGAACAGAAGTCAGGCATAATGTTTAAACTGGAGTCTGGTGACATTGTTGTAGTTGAGGCCTTCCAGAACCTAAACTTCAAAATCTGCAGCATCTTCAGTGTCAGTAGCAGCAGGTCACTATGAGCTGAGTCAGTGTGTGCTGTGTACCTTATAGAACTATAAAGAATCATCTTCCCCTGGTCCTTGCTGGTACTCTGAATTTAGGCAAAGCACTTCACAGATGATTTAAGAAATACTTGTGGTCATTTGCTGTCAAGTGATGTGAAATATGGTGTAATTTGTAAAGGTCTGCATTTGATTTAATTTTAAGTGGCAACAGTGCAAGAAATTTTGCGGCAAATTTCTTCTGGTTTATATTCATGTTTTTGCCACTTATCTACGTCTTACTGTCCCCACTTGAACACTCCTTCATTCTCAGCTTCACCAGTATTCATCCACTAGCTGTCAGAAGCAACAACACACTAAAAAAAAACCTTGCAACACTGCAGCAAAGTTTGAATGCACAGCAGGTACCTGGCAGTTACCAAATGTGCCAGTTGCTGCTATGTGAAAGGCCACGTGAGTAAACACTGAGTGCTTCATTAAGTAATCATCCTGCTACTGATACTGCTGGAATGGTTTCCCACCTTATTTGGTTGCCTGTGGCAGCACCACTGCTTACACAACTTTGCCTGTGAACAAAGCAAGTAAATGTTAAAATGCAAAAAGTATTTTTTAACCTGGGTCAGTTTTCTTCCTTAATTCACAGCCTGGCCTTGCAGAGAATTACCAGCGCAACCACACGGGCAGCCTGAGGGCAGGAGCAAGCAGCCAGTTGGAACTCCTTAAGTCCTTAAGGTGTGATTGTGGAAGTGGTATCTGGAAGCACAGTCTAAGCAAGGCCAGTTAACTATGTTTTGTGAGCAAAAATACTTTTTGGTATGTGATGAGCTGTTTTCCTAGACTGCCATGATTAGGAGCACAGGAACTGTGTATATTCCTTGTAAGTGATGCCATATATCAGAGAAATATCAGATTTGCTTCCTGTTCTATTAGTGGGAGCATACTCCAAGACCCCCAGAATTAATTACATAAAGAAGCCAGAGAAAACAGCCAGAAAATGTATCTGGAAATTCAAGGATCTAGCCAATGAACTGCAAGTATTTTAGTAGATAGACACATCAGGCAAGCCAAATCCATGATGATACTACCCACAAAAATACGTTACATTTTTCAGTGTGAAAATTTGCAATATGGCATACCTTTTTGTGGCAAAGAAATGCAGATCTGTCCCCTTGAAATGGATGCAATTCCTGTGCAAATCGAGATAAATATGCATTAGTGTAAGGAATGAGATAGGCAGAATTTGCCGTGAATTCTTCTCTTTTTTAATCTTTAATGGTACCAGAAATCATATCCAATAGTATTGACAATTCAAACAAGTCCAAACAAAGCTGAAGAACACCAATACTAAATGTCTCCTAACTGGTCTGTAACATAAGACAAAGTATAATATAACTGCTGACTGGATGGGAGAACGTGAGATGGCAGTAGTATGAAGATTAGTGGTCACCTGTGGTCATGGCATGCCCAGCTCCCTGTCCAGCACACACTTTCTAGTAGGAAATTTGCCATAAATGATTTTTGGAGTGGTTGTATGCTCTGATGTGGGAACTTGCAAGAGAAAAGTCTGACTTCTGATTAAAATCAAATGCATATTTAAAATCTAAATTAAGTAGCTAAGGTGGCAGAGGTGAATAATTTGCAAATGTACTAATCTATTATTTAACTCATATTCCTGATTCTTGAGAAGCTGTTTGTGTGTATGCAGAACTGATATATGTAGTGAAGACATTATGCAATGGTATGATCCCAGTGACTTTTAGCCTTGCTGACTTGCAGCATACTCATATCTGTGCTGTAGTTCATGTTCGACTCTCCCCTGAAAAAACAAGACTCACCATTTTGTTTCCATTCAGCAGCAAATCAAACTCAGAAGGATGCAGCAGTTACTGTCATCAGTTGTCCTCTCCACTCCTTTTCTTCTTGTCACCATGTGCACCAAAAAAGGCCAGTGGTGTACACAGTCTTGTACTTTCTCTGTTCAGAACTACTTTATTAATAGAGTTTTATAGTAGTATGTCAGATCCTAATTATCCTTTAAGCTAACTCGAGCTGTTTTCAGCTGTCCAAATTGTGTCTGTAGTTTAGTTTCCAGTGGGAAAACAAGCAAACTAACACAGTTTGTTTTCAGAGTCCATCAGGGAGATGTTGGTAAGCGATGGTTTACCAAATGAGAATTGATTTTGTTACTGTTGTTGAGACCTGTGGCCAAGCTCCTCTTCTGTCACCACATCTTAATCTATCCCTGGTGGAAGTTATTCTGCCATAGGGATACAGAATGATAGGAGTTTGTCACAACAACTAGAGACAGTTATGAACGAGAACAAGGAACAACCATCCCCTACCAAGAGGTATTGAAGGGATTGACTTATTTCACAGCTAATACCCTGTAACTGAGGTGATGCAAAGCTTTGCACAAAGCTCTTTGGACCGTAAGGTGAGTATTAACAGCGTGAGACCAAAAACATTACTGTGGCACAGAGCTGGTAATCTATTTATGGTCCTACTGGGAATAAATGCTACCATTTTATGCAGCAGGCAACACCAAGATTAAACCTTAACTAGTCATCCAGTGTTTCATCATCTTGTTCACATGCCTGCATGCATTCTCAATTAACTGCTAATAGGAGTTACATGAAAAATCAAGAAAGGCTGGAACAAATAGTTGTTCTGATGTCTCAGTGCTCAGACAAACTAATCTTTCAAACCTAGTTTGGAGGCTAAACTCAATTCTGTTTCTCTGCATGTATATGTAGGAAACAGACTTGAATCTAGAGAGGTCATTTGGAAGGAATAGATGTGTCCTTGCATTCACACTCCATGTAGCTTTACAAAATGTTCCCTTTTCTGAAAAGAAATGGACATAGAACACAAAGGGATGTCTGCTTTGTGCAGATCTGATGCATGTGTCTTGAGGCTTTCCTTTCTTTCTCTCCCTAGATGGAGATTTAAGGAAAATGCAGTCTCTCTCTTTTTTTTTTTTTTTTTAAATTTTTTTTATTTTTCCCTTTTTCCTATTTCCAATGAGCAAGACAAATTAGCAATGCTGTCAGGCATTTCTTTGATATGATCTTGCTTGTTTACAAATAATTAATATGATCCTACTGCCTTGAACAAAGGAATCCAGTTCAGGAAGGACTGCATGCACTATCAACAGGTACCAATAGCTGGTTCTGTGCCCCTCTGTATTCTTTTAAGTCACATTACATGATGCAAAATTATAATTTTATTTATTATTAAATTATTATTGTTGTTGTTATAATCTGGCTCATCATGATAATGTTTGTTGTAAAGGAAGATTTTGTGTTGGCTTTTTAATACAGTGTTCTTCCAAACACAAGTGTGAAGATCTCTCTTACTTCAGCTGTACAACTGGAGGGAGAAAAATGGGTTCTGGCAGTGGATGAGAGAGGAGAACACTGTGTCCTAGAGCCTGAATTTTCTCCCAGTTGTGCCAGACTGAAAAGCTAAGTAGCAAGGTTTCTGAGGAGCTGCACTGGCCTGATAAGAACACTGAAGTGGACTTGAACTATGTTACAATTAGTACATAGATGAACCAGTGATTCAATTAAACTAAGAGGCAAAGCATAAGGTGATACTGCTTGCAGAGTTTGCATGCACATTAGAATTAACCTACACTGCAGAATCACATGCCAGGAGTGGAGAGAAAGAAGTGAAATTCTTATCCTTTCCTGATTTGAGTTTAGAGACTTTTTTCTAACCTGTTGGAGTTATTCTCTACTATTTTCTGTCTTATGGCAGACAGCTGCAGTAGTATGACTGATCGAGGAGGTGCTACCATAAGATGTGAGGAGGATTCTCTTTTTCCCTGCATACAGAAACAGTGTCCCAAGTTGAAGTTACTGTGCATGTGTATCATGGAAGCACACTGAGGGGCTGCAATTGTCTGATACACTGAAGTAACAAGAACAGGAGATGGCCTGAGCCTGTGAGCTCAGAAGTATTTGTCAAATGCTGTCACTGATGTAGTTGCAAAGGATGTGAATGAGAATTAACCAAGAAAGTAATTACTAATATGGAATTAACACAGAATTAATTAATTTCTGTCAGGGAAAATCGCTAGTCCAGGATGGTAATTCAGAGCTGAGATGAATCATCTTTCAATATAGTTAACTTCTTTCTTGATTAATTTAAGTAGAAACAAAATGTTCAGGGTAGGGATGGTACAAAGAATTTTTGCTTTAAAAGTTAAACAATAACTTAAAATGCATAATTTTATTGCAGTTAAAAGGTGCAAGGCATAACATATAGGTTAGATACCTGCAGGGTGCCAGAACTACTATGATTCTTGCAGGAATCCCAGACCAAGATCTAAAAATCAGTCTAATACATGAATATTGTTACCCTCTACCAATGTATTACTCAGAGTTCTGAGGTGTTTGTTAAACTAACTATCATTTATATAAATGTATATTTGTGTTTTCTAAGTGATTGAAAACATGATCACATACCAAAACTGAAGAAGTTCCAGTCCTTAACAGACATACTATAATGATAATTTGAATAATTAGTTCAATAATTGGCTCAGATTCGGACTGGATTCATATCTTAAATGTCATTCTTTAATGTGAGGGTCCAGTGGTGTAAAAATGGAATCAAATGGGAAAAAGTGTTAATTGACTATGTGGCTTGGAATTTTTAACTTGCGAGTAGCCACAATTTCTAAGCAAGTGATATCAGTGGCTTGACTCCACAAATATTGTTAACAAGAGGAAATATACAGTGTATAGAATTTGTTTAAAAACTTTGAATTTCTTATCTCACCAGTTGTCTCTTCATGTTGAATACCAGAAGCTTTTTCTCTGCTGTATAATGGTAATACATTACATTGTATGGAAACAGGAAACAGCTAACCCAAATTTTATGCTTCACGATTGAGATTCTTAGGTCAAAATACTGTTGCTGACTTCAGTCACTCTTTCGTAGTCATTACTGTACAGTTTTCTTGCAGATATGTTCTGAATTTTCACACACGATAAATTAAACATCTGCTATAGTCTGGCTTTAAGAAAAGCTGTAAATCTGTATTAAATAATGCCCACTGCAAATCTGTTTGCCTTTGGCTTAGCCTCTAGCTTGAACACTGTCCAAAATTAGATGTTACTCAAGGAGCACATGGTTTCCAAGGGTTTTGCCATGTTAATGCTAGAGCATTTATATGCAATGTGTTTGGGCTGATCACAAACATCAATTGATTGTGACTCTCTCAAGTGGGATTTTCCTAGTGATGCTGAAATGGATTTCCCAGTCAGTGAGGCTGGACACTTACTGTGGGGATGCACAGCCTGACTGGTGTGTCTTTGCATAGTTACTTCTGACTTAGGATATTTTATCTGCTTCTGCATCAGCTGACAGGCACATATCATCTGAGGGATAGCTTTCTGTCTTGGAAGCCTAATTAGCGGATGTCGTCCATTGACATTAACCTCAAAAAACCCTGAAGCCAAACCCAACTCCCCCTCCTCAAAAAAAAGATTCAGAACCAATACTGATTTCTTAACCTGGGCCATTGTGTTGGATTCTATGATGAGTCTGCTGACTTACCCTTTTAATCACAGTAACTGAAGTGTTTTTCCTTTGCGCTCTGTTTAGCACTGTTTTAGTGGTGGTTGCGAAGTGAGATAGCGATGTGACGTTGTGCCTTAACTTTGACATATTACAATTACATCATAAATCTCTCTGCCCCACTATTATATTTGTTTGTCTGAAATTTGGCTTACTTTCACAAATAGACATAATGACAGTTATTAGTATTGGTGAGACTGAGCAACTGCAGGTTTCCTTAGAGCAAAGTCCCTACTAACACTGGCTTTCACTAGTGTTATCTTCATTAATGCAAGGTCATTGCCATTTCTTTCTTTGGTTTCTCCCTGTCCCACTGCATCTCTCAGCAGGTCAACTCAAATAAATAAACTAAATTAAATAAATGATCTTTCCTTTTCAGCTGCACTTACTGTGCCATGATGCTACGTAATAAGTGCCATTTTTAAGTGATGACTGCAAACAGCAGGGGAGCCGAATACAAGGTCATCTCTGCGTAGGTTTCTTTTAAAAGATGCCATCCTGGAGTCTCTTCTCTTAAAGCATACCAGCCAAAGGCTTCTTTCCAGTGAAGCTGCAGAATAGCTGTGCATGTTGCAGTGTATTCTGCAGGCTAACAAAAATGGCTTCCATTGAGCTAATAAAAGATATTTATGGAGGTATTGGCAAAGGCTTTTTAGGCTCAAGAAGCTGTCTCCTTAGGTTTCCTTTATAGCTGATTAAGAGATCCAGCTGATAGCAACGCAAAGAAGGAAAGCAGCTGTTCCTCAAGGATGCGTTGTCCTTCAGCCCAACTTGGGCCGGACCTGTGGCATCCTTGCAGGAAGGTTTTGGAGCTGGAGTGTGCTGTGGCCGTGGGGAGGCAGGACTGCGTAGTGACCTCCAGCCTAGCAGTGGGCTTAGGGTAGAAGGTAGATATGATTTCAGCTGCTCTGTCCTGCTGAGTTGGGCCATCTGTATCCATTGGAACCCAGTGGCCTAAGAAGGGAAATGCACTGAATATGGAAGTGGCATTATGTAGATAAGCCACTTTAGGCTGAAGTTAAATACATGAGATACAATTTAGATGTATTCTTGGTAGAAAATACTAAATTACTTTACAGAGTCACACAAATTTCCAGAGATGGAAGGATGCATTCACATTCTTCTCAAGACAGCAACAAATACTGTATGATTTGGATAGAAGTAATGAGTCATCCAGAAAATCTTTTTATCTCGCAACATAGCTTTTGAAATGCATTAAATTGATGTAGGTCGAGGGAATACCTGCACCATGGATTGCACCTATTTCAAACTTTTTGTCAAAATCATGTGAAAAAAGGCCTGGTGAAAATGGAACATTAGCATCAGGATGAGAACTGGTCTTTCTCAAGTAATGACGAGGTAAATGGCAGGTAATTCTGTGTAAGGTGGAAATGGTAGTGGCACTTCATACTGTGCCATATTTCATAAGCGTTGACAGAGCATTTGGTTAAAGTCAACAGCCTAGTAATGAGCACTGTTTTAACTGTTACAAGGTAAACTAGTTGAACAACTTTTGCATGAAACTCATATAACTTTAATGCCCTGTTCAGGCAATGTTTACTTGACAGGCTTGTAACAGCTACACTGCTTGAGCTCCTAGGAGACAAAATTTGTTTCATACCTTGAGGGTGCAAAGTCCCAGGGCAGCAGATGGCCCTATGATTATTATTTCCAACCTGTCTTACCTGACCATTCCTTCCCTGTATGAACAGCTGTTTCATTCACTTCAGTGCAGCCCAACCCGATCGGCTATTTTTCTTCTGCCCTTTTCTTTGCACATAACATAAATCTCTTCTTTCCTTTGACCTGGCCTGCAGTTCCATCCACCTGTGCATGCCTTAAGCAATGTCAAACTCTTGCCAGATCTACTTCCCTTTTCTAGATAAATTCTTCTGAAACTAAACTTTTTTTTGCAGCACTGCTGAAAGGATAGAAACAGTTAGTTGCCTTCACAGATAGTCACTGCTCTATGAAGCTAAATTTATTCAGCTTGCTCTGTTTGGGTGTACTCAGTCCACTGACTGAGTGCTGTCAGTGCTACCCGCTGACTGGGCCCATGTTCTGCATCTTGCATGTTTTCAGCTGTAAAAGCACTTCATATAAAGCACTGGAGTTAATATCTTCACTAATATTGCAAAGGCAAATGTCCAAGTTACTAAATGTTGAAATTAAGGTGTTCCCTTGGAACTTCAGTTTGGCCTCCTTATGTACAAATGCACTTATGAGGTGCTTTTAAATTCTGTAATTACATACCTTTCATGCAGGACCTCATTTCATTCACTGTGCAAGGTAATCAGCTCTCAACAAATGAGCAATTCTTTGGTGTTGTGTTATATTCTTACTGTTCATGTCATATTTACTGTGCAGCACTAATACTGCTGAATATGGAAATAACGATTTCAGTGTTCCCATTTAAGAATTTATTTTTGGAATTCCACTCATAGACAAGGTAGGAGCATTTCTTCCAGTTTATGAATGGACAACTGGGGCATGTGGAAGTCTAATACCCTACTGAATGATGACATTTCTAGAACCTCAGTTACTGATGTTACATTTTTTTTCCAGCCCTGGGGATAACTCTTGTAGCGATTAAGTGCTCAGATTCTGCAAATCCGGTTACTCAAGCTGGACCCACATAAAACGAAGAATCAACAGAAACCACATAGCTCCTGCCTTATGTAATTTGTACAGATTCATGGGTGCCTGGAGACAGAGCAAGCAGGAAAATCCGGAGTAGAAAGTATGATGTGAAGTCTGTTCATTTGCTTATGATATCTTTCTCCTCAGGCTCTCCAGATTGTCTCAGTAAGAGAAACAGGGCAAAGGGGCACTATGGGCATCAGCTTTCTTTCCTCTGCTATTCAGTAGCTTTCCTAAGCACTGTCTTTTCACTCCCTTAAGAGATACAAGGCTCTTATGATAAAATTTAGCAACCACAAGATCATGCACACTCACAAAGTGAACTTGCTGAAGTTGCTCAGGCATTCTAAGTTTTTAGCATTTCTTTGCTTGGAGCACCTCATTTCATGGATCTGATGCTCTTTTGATCAACTTTTTCTACATTTTGTAGGTTTCAGTCCCTCTTACCACCTCCTTCAGTATGTAAGGAGAATCATGTGATAGTGTAACAGAGTAACTTCTAGTACAGCATGTATCTGTTGTTGTTGTGACTCTGTGTCTTTTATTGCTTGGGTATTTTTCTCCCCTTAATCAAATGGCTTGATTCAGAACCAAGTGGCTGGCTTTATCCTCTTTGAAACGCTGATAGCAGTTCTTTTTAGGTAACTTGAAATGCAAATAAGGATATATTTGATACAAAGTAATCCCTGAAAGGACTTGATGAAGTGCTGTAAGCTTATTTTTCTGAAAGCTGAGTCAAGTCCCACTTAAACATCAAACTGTCTTCCACTACATGTTCTACTCAAAATAATGAGTAAATGATACTCTAAAGAAGAATCACCAGACACATTTCTGATTATGTCCTGTGAATTTTTTTTGTTGTTTTGTTTTTTTTTTTTTTAGTAGAAATAGTGCTTTATTAGATATAATTCTCTGTCACAAGTAAAAATATGTGTTCCCTAAATAGGAATATTGTATGGCAATATGAAGGTCTAAAATATGGTAGCCTTAAATACAGAAAAGTTTTTCCTGAAGAAGTCTTTGTAGATCAGCCACCGTAAGCTAACAGATACATAGCTATAGGTATATTCTACCTGCAGAGCTGTTTCTTTTTGCAGGCAGAAATACTTCCCAGGAATGTGAAACAAATGAATAAAAGGGGAGATCTTACATGTCAAGGTAACTGTCCCAAGGCCACTACAGACACAGAACTTGCAAATTCCATAGCATTGAGAATATTTCTTAATACCCTTCCTTAATATTTCCGAAGTTAAACATTTGAGCACATAATAAGACTATTTACTTAGAAAAATTTGCTATCAAATTTTAGGGGTTTCTAAGACTCAAATGTATGTCAACAGTGTTTCATCCGAAAGCTGGTGGCAAGGTGTATGTATGTGTATATCCTTTATGATATACACACATCTCAAGTGAAGTCACTTCAGATACTGAGCTTTGTTTCTCCTGGTCTTGTCTGTTAATACTGATAAAAGGAGAAAATATTCTTTATAAGTTTCCCTTAGATACCTATTTTTATCTTGGTGAGCAGCTCTGACTTCCTTAGTAACACTGAACCAGAGAGGGAAAGATCATGCTTGTTCTGGCTTTTAGCTGGCAGAAATACAGAATGTAGACAACGTGGACAGTGTATTTGTTAAGCATCCTAAAAGCTACTGGTTTTGCATTTGTTGGGACTTTTCAACTTGAGAGCTCAGAGAAATACCCATTCTCAGGGAACAAAGTAGATAATAGGAGTTCTTTGGTATAACTGTGAGTGCCTAGATAAGGAGAAGTTAGATGAAGTACAGAGCTGATGCCTCAAAAAGAGATGAAATGATTTTTACTTCTTAAATTGCTTCTACAAACAGAATATAGTGAGACACTTGACAATTCTTCAGTGAAGTTATCTGTCTTGAAAGGGTGTCTTGTAACTAAACAAAACATTATTTGTTGCATCTGGTTTTGAAAACTGAGGGTCAATTGAAATCTCTGTGATGCTGATAGTTTCTTCCTAAGCAGTTGGAAGTGATGGAAGTTGTAACAAATGCAGACGAGGCTCAGAAAGACTGATTGCTGGGAAGGCTTGCAAGATACTTGCTTCTAGTAGTTTTCTTTATTTCCCAATGAAATGGATGCATTTCACTGTGGAGAATAGATAGAGTGATTGAAATGCAACCAGGAGCAGCATTCCTCTTCCATCTTACTCTCTGTCTTACTCATATGTAGATGGGCACAACGTTGAGTATAAGATGGCAGTTGTTAGTCTGGTGTCTCTTACTTTTTTTAGCAAGTATGTCTTCCCTCTCTTGACCTTTTTCATTCCTTCTGTTAAAGTAGGAGTTTAAGTGTGTGCAGTGAAGTTGCAATATTACTTAAGAAGAAAGTGATTAGCATAAAGAGGATTTCTAGCAAGAAATTTCTACTGTAGAGAGAGTAACTAAAAGTTTCGGCATGTTAGATTCTGTGTGAATGTTATTGGAGGTAGCGTTCCACCGCAGAAAACCATGTGTTGTGGAGTAACCCTTCCTTTTTGAGATCGCCCAATCCGTGAGAAAGTCCAATGGAAAATCTCACCTGTAACACTTTACAAAGAGGGCAGATGAATCCATATACCTTGACAAGAGCATGTGATGAGTTTGTCAAGAATTCTTCATGCAACAAAAGAACTGGAATGGTTTCACAGTGTAAAAAAGTGATTACCCTAAATAAAATCAGTTTGGAATTGATTCACATAGCTCATAAGGTCAGGCTGGTGGTCAGAACTGACCGAGTGGGGTGTTTTCTGCTCATCTGCTGACCTAAACTGCCAGTTAGATATTTGTGCCTCTCAGAGGAAGAAAGCCCACCCTTTCTGTTGACATAATCATTCAACATAGCTCTGTAGGACTAAGTTAATAGCAAAGTGCTGAGTTTAACATTTGGATCAAAATGTTTTGTTTTAGTGGTTTAACTATACAGTGTGAACTTAAACCTCTTTTGTATTCCATTAGAAGAAAGCTAATAAAAGCAGGACACCAAACTTTATATTAGGGTTCCAAATTACAAAAAATGATTTATATTAATGGAATAATACACATTCTCACTTCTTGGACAGAAAAAAATTCCATCTGAATTGAAGATCAGAGTTTGCCCTTTTAAGTGCCAACTTGGGCACTGTTGTACCATTTCAGGCTTTCATTAAGTAGGAAAAATGTATATTAAGAATATTGCAGATTCCCTAATTTTGTACTTTTAACAGGAAAGAAAATTAAAAGGGAAAAGTTTATTTTGCCTGCACAAAGCTACTTTAGACACTTACACCTGGAGTCCTAGGTTTAATTTGTTACCTTGTCTATACATGTTATAATTATAGGGTGGAGGTTGTAGAAAAAGACAGGGAATGAAATGCAAGAACTGATTTCAAGTTGACATCTAAATAATGTCCAACCAATATACTTGTCTTTTGCAGAAACCTATGTGTGAGAGATGGTATGTGAACTGCCTTTGTTTCTTATTTTGTTTTGTTGTTTTTGTTTTGTTTTTTCTTTTTTTTTAAGACTACCTTAAATAACAAACCAGGAGTTTAATCCTTCTCTAAGCTTTCTTCTTAAGCTTGTTTTTCACTTTTTAATATTTTACAGAAATTTCATAGGTCCAAGTTTTACCTGGGTTCAATCTTGCGTTCTTCTATGTGCAGCAGAACCCATGAATAGCTGTGTTGACTGTGTCTGTAGAAGGAATCAGCATTTCTCTAAGAAGCTGTGCTGGTGTATTTGAAATGACAGTGTTGACAACAGTAAAGTGTGTGTTACAAAACACACCAAATATTTCCTATCTGCAGTTTTTCTTCTAGATCCAGTTCTCTCCAATTAGCCTGGCTTCTTTCCTTGTCTGAATATACAAACACACACAGAACATCAGAGGTTAATAAACTGTAGTAACAGTTGCACAATGATTTTCATCCAGTAATTTTTGCCATAAAAATAGCTGTCCATTATTGCTTTTGGGGTATTTGAGTTACTGATTTTTATTTTTTTTTCCTTGGGTGATATTATTTGAGGTTCTTTCTGGAGTGGTTCTCTCTGGACATGATGATAAATGGTTTGATTCTCAAATGTGCAGATAAAATGCAATGGATTACACAGTATTTTGTGGTTCAGCCGGATGCATATCAGTCTTGTGACTGCAGGGCAAGACAGCTTTGTACCTCTTAGGGACTTACTTAACTAGATTAGTCTTTTTTCTAGTTGAAAAAAAATTACAATTCTGAAGTAATGCAGGTAGCTCTAAGAGCCATGAGCTGGGAGTTGTTGAAATGTCATCCTGTTCTACCCACATAACAAACATGAGGATATTGTGAAACACCTAACTGCAGAGTGGTTGGTATCAGGCAGGTTTAACTACATGTATGCCTTAGACTCTGGGGAGGGGGTTGCTAAAAGCTTATCTTTTACTTTAAACCCAGTCTCATCAAACAAAACCTGCCAGATTACATTGTGATTTCCTGTTACCAGCTGTTGACATGCTGATATAGATTAGAACATGTGTAACCCAAGCTGTTAAGAGTTTAAGTTGTCTCTGTGACTGTTCCTAATAAGTCAATTGAGGTAGCACATTCCTTTTGCTGTATTTCTTCCCATCCCTTTATAAAATCTTGTGGTTTTAGTCCTGGCTTGGCCTTGTGTGATTATCTCTTGAACAGCAGACCTGCATGCAGAAGGCACTTAGAGGAGGAAGCTCAAGAAGCTATTTTACTAAATGTTTGCACTAAACAATTGGTCTCTGGATTTTGGGGTGTGTATGGTGGTGAAGTTTGGGGGGTTTATTTGTTCGTGGTTGTTTGTTTGTTTGTTTTAATATCTTCTCTCTCATTAAGATCAGTTCTTAATTACTTTAAACATATAGGAAGTCAGCTTAGCCATCTAACATCCTGTATGTTGGAAATTTTAACAATTTCTGTGGGCAGTACACTAAAGTTTCCGTCAGCCTCTGAAAGTCTTCCCCGATGAACAATGCTGTTCATACTGCTTCCCTTTACAGTTTCGTTTCTGTGTATCATCTTGATACTACAGAAACTTTCATGGTGACAGACATCATTAAGATTATTGCACTACCGAAATACTGAATTAGGGAAATTTTCTTGTAAATATTGCCCTTTCTTTTCAGTGCTTCTGAGAGTCACCCAAGTCACAGGTTCTGAAAGTATGAACGTCTTCCCTTTGGCCTCCTTAAAGTACTGTGTCATATCTACACCAGAAAGTGAGTTTTTGGTTAATAAATTATTAAGCTTTCTAACTTTTTATGACTATCTATTGGGATTGTGCAAGTGGAGTAAGCAAATAAATGGTGTGTTCACCTGTAGTTTGCACTGATAGCAGTTCTGGGAGCAATAGAACGATGTATTTTGTGCTGAAAATAGGAAAAAAAGAGCAGCAAAGCCTGGCTGACACTGCCAAGATTCTTGGAGGTTTAAATAAAACTAGTAAGCTTATTTGTGGGGGTGATTCACCTTCCTTGATAGGAAGAAGTTAGCAAGCATATTTACAAAAATCCTGTCTCTTTCTGACAAAAAAGTACCAAGTTTTGAAATTTTGTCATAAATGCCAATATAGTTGTCACCTGCTCTTCTATTGGCCTTTTCCATTCAGATACCAGCATGTATCTGCATAAACGTAGCCCACCTACTAACTCATCAGTCCTCCAGCCTGCCTCATAAGTTGTAGCACTTACATGATGGTGTAAACTGTCATTAGTTTGATCAAGAGTGGATTGTGAATGCACTAAATTAATGACTCCAGATAGAAGGACTGTGGAGTAGACACTGAGTGGAAGCCAAACAGAAATGCTTGTTTAGAAAGGTGCAGTGGACAATTTGGAGAAAGGGGTTAGCATATCCAAAGCTATCTCCATGCCTGCATCGGCCCATTGAGATAATCCTAAGTGCCATCTGCTACGGAGAGCATAAATACACAGAGAAGATAGGTATCTTTATCACATCGTGTTTCTAATGCTGACTAGTTGTTAGATTTCTGAGAAAAGACTACACGTGAGCTTTGAGCTTTGCAAGTTTCTTTTGGCTTCTCCTTTTTCTTATCTAGAGGAAGTTAGTCTGAGCTATTGTTTCATATTTTGTTATTAAATGTTAAATCGTTTGGCTTTGTTCTTCACCACAGTTCTGGGTAACTGGAAATAAGCTGATTTTTAGAATGCAGCGTGCACCTGGATTATGAGTTCCTAGTCTGTGGCGGAAGGATTACCAAGTGGTGCAAACTCGTGGCTTGACAACAAGCCACTTTATGTCACCTAGAAACCTGACTGCTCATTCCCTGCTCATTCCAATGTTACTGTTTTACTTCTGTGGTCTTGCCACATTGTAAAATGATGGAATGTTGTTTGCACAATCCATGATACTGTCGTATAAGGAAACAGTTGGGGAAGGATATGGGTGAGTGTATGCTGTACTCCTATACGTTCTTACAGATCAGTAACTGATATCATCATACCATTGGTGTCTCTAGATTTGAGGTTGGAAAATCTGGTTTTAGCCATGTCTTACCCAGACAGCAGCTTCAGGGTGGTGTGTTGAAATCCATGTTGAGCTAAAGGCTTAGCAGAACACCTAAGAAATCTCCAAAATAGATGCTTGTACTTGTGAGATAGGTGTTTCTCATTTTTCCATCTCAGCAGGGTTATGTCTCTCTGAGGGATAGAGAGTTTGTCATACCAGACATATTGTGCTCCTAATAAAAATATTGTAGGGACCGTGTCAGTGACCACTGAACTTGTCTGTATCTCCAGGATTAGGAGTACTTGAGTAAATCACATTCTGACTAAAGAAATTCCACCTGTCTTATCCTTGAATTAAGGTACAGTTCTTAAATCCCTAGCACCTACCACTTCAACATGAGGGTGAGGGTGTGGATTCTTCTAGGCTCAAATTAATCACACCAGATTACTTTTAGATATAAAATACTGTGCAGATGAGGTATAGCATCACACCATTACCACAACAGCTAATCTTCCATCTCTTCCTTTAGTTTCCTGATAATTTTCTTTAAGGTAAAGGTCCCAGTCTCTTCATTCAGTTCTATCTGGTCAGATTTGTCTTGTGATTGAATAAGAGACAGGGTAGCCAAAAGACCGGGCTAGTGCATCCAGAATCATTAATTCATTCAGTCAAACAAATGGGAGGCAAGAGAACAAGGAACAGTGACCAATTGGTCACATGGCAGGGGATCTGCCCTGAAGCATGAAACACACTGAGTTCAGCCCCTGAGCTGGATGGTCACAAATGCCATAATGATTTCTTAGCATGGCCCTGGCTGTGGGTAGCTCATGCCAGCCTGCTGAGCAAGCTTGGCCAGGCTTCTTGAGATTCACAGATAAGATTTATTCCTGAAGCCTGACCTACATGAGTGTGTATCTAAATGTGTGAAAGCTGTGATTTGATGGCAAGCAATGAAAGGTCATAGAAAAAGCAGGCAATGCATTTAAATCAAAATGATGAAGCTGGGTAATTTCATTAGCAACAGTTGTATTTACTGGAAGTCACAGATGGTGCAGTTTAGCTTATGGCCAATTTGTTAAGACAAAATAAGTATAAAGAAAGAAATATTCCAAGTGAGAGGTGGTTAAAAATTAAATAGGCACCAGATGGCTCAAGATTGTCCTTCATACAAATTTGGTGAAAGAAGACATAAACAATCTAAAAGCGTTTTTGAATGGGACACTTACAGGCTGGCTAGGCCTTTATCAGAGCTAGGCTTACAAGCAATTAAACTTCTCTCATGTTGTAACATCTGACATCCCAGCAAAATCTTCTACGTGAGTTTCCAAAATACTTTCTGTCTCTTTAAACTGAGAAGCAAGGTAAACTGATCCATAAACCTTTCAGCCTTCAGCCACTATTAAGTAATCTCAGGTTTTATTTAAAACAGGGAGGAAAACTGCTACTGAGCAGTGTATATTTCTGCATCTAGATGTGTGCATGTCAATACACAAAGCTTTATGCTCAGAGCAAAGCATTACTTTACATCTTGCTTGCTTTGGGGAAATGTTAGCAATTGTTAAAGACTGCTGATGGTAAATCAAGGTTACAGCCCTAGACTTTTTTCCAGGGATACAAGTTCCTGTTCCAAGTTACAACACAAATATTTTTCCTGGCTCTGCAAAAACTTACTTTCCACATTTATGCACTTTATCTATACACTAGCACCTACGGTGAGCCACAACCTATTAATATTTTTTGCTCGTTGTCTAGAACTGCTAGGAAAGGTCATTAGCACTGGTGCTTTTGAACTCTGTTGTAAAACAGTTAACAATACTGATTGATTCACCATGTTTCTAGGTGGATAGCATGATTTTATTATATACAGTGCCTTGATTCTGTTTTCTGTTCATGTACATAACATACTATTTCTTACACAGGTAGATGTTAGGGGGGTTGTGTGTTTTCTCCGTATTGTACTTACATGTGACACCAATGAATATAACAGGAAGGAGAAAAAAATGTGAAGGGGAAAGTAGAAATATTATACATGATTCCAACAGAAAGAAGTCAGCATAATGTAAATAAGATGTGCTCCCTGGTTTTGTATGGAGCACTCTAATACATGTAATATCGCTTTAAAGCACACTGCATGTATGAAGATGGTTTCTCAGGGGTGGGGGAAGAAAAAGAAAAAGGCAAAGGAACACAACTCTGAATGAGAGGCAGCTGGAGACTCTGTTGACTAATTAATGAGCAACATACACTTAAGAGCTTTTACTCATCCTGCACTAGCTTTGCACATTTTCTACTGCATGTTAGTCTCTGGCTATGAAAGCTCTGCAAGTTGTGCCTGCTTTCAGGGAACAGACTGCACCTGAAAAGATGGCTGTGCCCGCTGAAGGGAAGTGAAAACACTCACTGACATCCTGGAAAAGCCTGGAAGAGTCCGGATTTGAAGAATTCTTAAATCAAATGAAATTTCTTAAAAATAAAATAATCAGAAGGACCCAGGACAGTTTTTCCCATGTGCCAGTAATAGTAATGCACATTCACCCACCATAGCCTTGCCAGAGATATATATTCTTCCATGAGGAAGATTTTATGTCTCAGCTGCCAGAATTGCACCTGTGCACAGGAAGGTGATTCACAGCCATGGCTTCATGTTGAAAAATCATCCAAGTTAGGGTAATGATGATTTAAAAAAAAAAAAAAAACAAACTCTTTCAAGAACGATTTTACTGACCTTGACTAGAAATAGCACAGACTCTTTTTATTGAATCTATCTACAGTACTTGCTCTGTGGAGAGAGAAAGGGGGAAGGGCAGAGAGGCAGCTAGAAGGAAATCAGATTCTTTCAAATCTCTCCTCCAAAGACTTTATATTCAGCTACTGCCTTTTCAGTTATTGCTGCCCTTTGGGGAAAAAAAAACAAACAACAAAAACCCACCACAAAATCAAACAAAAAACCAAATACCACCAAACTTGATGCTCAGGCGTGAATTTTTTTTACTGAGTTTCTGAGAATCTGTCACCTTCTGCCTGTCTGCTGCTGTCACCAGCTCTGACTGTACTCATGTAGTAACAGTAAACCCCAGCAGTATCTACACTGGTAAACTCTGAGCCTTTCTGTTCTGCACGCAATGTCCCGCGCAGCTCCTATCACCCTTACTGTTCCAGCAGATATCCTAGGTCACAGGCATGCTTCTCTTGAATGCTTGTAGGCAAACACAGATTGCTCTGAACTCGCAATTAACTTGCTTACAGGGCTGAAGACTAACCTCAGCTACAGAAGTAGTGCTGAGCATGATTTGCCATTATCTATGTTAGAAGCTCATCATGTTACCTAGTTAGGCAGCTCCTTGTGCTGATATCCTTTGTTAGCAAAATGTAGGGACAGTAGCACAGGTGTGAAAAGGGAAGGAAAAGACTTAAGGATGATGAATGACAAGATGAGTGGAGGCTTTGTAGATAGTTGAACAAATGCTGATGCTCTGAAATAGGTATCAACTCCTTTTAAAAAGTAGCAGAAAGACTACAGCAGAGAAAGTATAAAGCTTGCAAATTACATAGCAAGAACTTTGTAACTGGACTAAAGTTTCAACTCTGCATCCAGTTTTCTGCTGGATCACTTGTAATTAAGCAGGTCAGATGTCTGTAAGTTTTAAAAGAATTTAAATACTGGAGGTGAATTTAACTTAAAACTCATGTGAATTATGTATTCTGCTTATCAGCAGCAGACAATTGAGGCTTACTATTAAATAGGTGGTTAAATGCTGTTTTGCAGTAGGTATGACACACTATGAGAGGTGGTGGGTTTCATTTGTGTCACTCATCTATGAAATCCTATGTGCTTCAAGTTGTGTGGGGATCATTAACCTGTGGTATCCAGAGCAATGCAAGACAGCTCTCAATTCTCCTATTTTTCCTTACTGCATCTTTGAAGATTCAGCAAACGTCTTTAGCTAACTATTTTAATTGTGTCTTGAAGTTTGTAACCTAACTGTAAACTGTTTTAGCGAATCTAGGCCTCTAACTGTTTTTATCATGGAGGTTTGGGTTTCAAGTGTCCGTTGTCTGTCCCAGCAGGGCAAGGTAAGGTAGAACTCTTCTTACAAAGACCAAAGGCAAAGATAAATGGAGAACTTGTGTATTGCATTGAATAACCTTTTCACAGTTTGTGGGTTTGACTGCTAATGATAATGTTTGGATTGTGCAGGTGAACCTTAAGAGTAAAGAAACCATGTCATTGTTGTAGCTGTTCAAACTGTCTTGTGAGTGGTGGTATAACAGTCCCATTATTTGCCAAGAGAATAAAACTCCATTTAAATCTGCTAAACTGAAACCACCTGAAAAGACTTATTGGTCCAATTCATCATTCCCAGAGGTGCTTACAAGCAGCATGCTGTGGCAGAAGCTCTGTTTTAGCCAGAAGAAGGTTCAGAAGCGTGACTGAGGAGCTCAATTTACATGAGTTATAGGAAGGGTTTTTTTCTGATTACTTTGCTAGCATGTGGGATGTGTGCATGTAGCTGGAAACAACAGGGGATTTTGTATACATCTCATTTAGCTGGTGCTGTGTGGATTCTTGTGCAAGAAGGACCTTTCCTGGCTAATGTTTAGTCCTGCAGTAATTGTCCTTCTGTTCAACTATTCACTTTGAAGACTTGTTCATTTTTGGGTTATGGGTTGTACCAATACTGATTAGAGCCAAGATGCTAAAGTGTTTCTTTCCAGGGCACAAATTTACCCCGTGCTTTTATTTTTTTATTTCTTTAACAAACTAGTCGGACTAGTACTGATTTTTATCTCCCGTGGTCTTCAGGTATCAGCTTTGATGAATGTTTCTACAGGGTTTGTGCATCTGGAGTTGGTTCAGTTTTACTGACCTCTAACTTCTGGCTTTGTTTTGTTACTGAGGCTCTATGCACATCACCAAAGTAATCCCTAAAACAAACACCTATCCTAAGTGTCAGATCTGTTAGGTGTTTTGTGTTAGCTGGTTAACTTTCAGTAGGTTTGTGTTCAGCCTGTATTACTAATACATACAAAATGAGTCTCAGGTTTGAAGTATAACTTAACATACAGGACTTCTGAAAACCTCACCATTAAAAGCTTGCAGTTCAAATTTTCCTCTCTAGGGCTGATTCAAGACTCAGTTATAGCCCACCATTCATTGATGAACACCTTAGAATTAGTAACCAGTCCAGAACTGGGGAAAATGTCTATGAATATGTGTATACAAGAAAGCTCACAATACATTTCATAAGCAGAAATATATTAACAACATAGACAATTTTTCATAGCCCATAGATTACAGCCTTGAAGAAATTGCAGCAGCTCTCGAATGGAGTTAGACTGAGTCAGGAAAGCAAAAGTCTTATGAGTTGAAACTAGGTGGGAAATTAGGTAGAATAGAAAGGCAGTTTGTTACTAGGATGTACTGGCACACTCATGCTGTATGTATGCTCCTGTGAATCCTGCCTGTATTTCAGGAAGATTGACATGTCAAGGAGACAACCTTGTAAAGAAGCATCTAAATCCAAATTCTGGAGAGCCCTTGTTTGCTCCAGGATCCCATGGGGATTTGTGAAACTACCCAACTTAGAGCTCAGCACAATTTTTTCTTCACCTTTTCACACCTTGAAAGAGGACACTTCTTCTTCCTCCATGGAATTGTATGCATTGTAATGATTTTATTGTTTTTAAAATTATTTTTCTCCAGCAAATTCTTATGCAAGATAAGATCATCAAATTTATAATGACAAACTATGCAGAAGGAGTTGTGTGGAGATGTGCAAGCTGGTAGATAAAAGTACAGCATATATATACAGCAACTAAGAACTGTCAGACATCCATAGAAAGTGACATATAATACATGGTGCTTTAGGAGCAAATTTACATCTTCTACAGGGCATACTATATAAACATTAATTAATCTCTAACTTATCTATATGTATTAGCCAATTAATCCCTAATTAGTTTGTTTACAGATTCTTTCACATTGGGAGCTAATTTAGGTGAGGCTTAAATCTCTTGGGACTAGTTCTGATCTCTCCAAGAGGTGCAAGTCAGAGGACGGATGAATCTGTGATATTGTAGTCATAGGGATACAGAAGTGAAAAACTGCTCCAAGAAGTGTATAAATAAGGCTCTTTTTTTTGTGTTCAGGGAAATGTGCTATGCTGTGGAGAGAAGAAACATAAAAATGCTCAGAATTAATTAGCCAATTTCAATGGAGTTTGGTTAGGTTTTGAATATGTTTCTTCATAGGGCCACATATAACTTGAAGAACATTAGCAGGAGTGTATGAAAGTGCTGACCAAGACTGAGCTGGCAAACCTACTGCTAATGCACCTGTTGAGAGCAGAGCTCTCAGAGTAATGGAATGAGAGCAAGGAAGAATAAAACCACTTTTGATGTGGAAACTTTGTTCTCTCCACTCATGCCACTTATCGCTTCAAATGCAGTTCAGAGGGATATTTTCGATAAAACTTTGGCCCAATGATCCCAGATAAGCTTACTAAAGCTTAAATCAAATCTTAAGCTTGCTTGCAATAAAAAAATATCTGGTTTTCAGGGGTGGCAAAGGTGCTGTATGTTTTACAGAGTTGTTTTACCCTGTCTCTAGACTGCTGTCAGGATAAATGTGAGGCAAGGAGCTCATTTTTCCAGCATTTGAAGAGACTGTAACTGGTTTAAACGTGTCAGTAATGCCCATTTCCAATGATTACTTTTGTCAAGTATAGGAGTGTTTAAACCATTTTCAGAAGCAAACCTTCCCCAGTGATGGCACTGCCAAGGCAGCCCTGCTTTGTCTCTAGACAAGGGGATGTCTGTTCAGTTTGGAGCAGGAAGTAGAGTAGTTCACTTCTAGCTCTGGAGAATTTCTAGGAGTATATTGCTTCATTCCTTGCCCATGTAGATTGCTAAATATAAAATGTAAATATGAAGTCTGAGCCTGAGCAAAACTGTAACATAACCAAATTGCTGTGTAGTTTTATTTGCTATGCCATTAGGGGAGAGAAATCTCAGAGTTCTTAGAAAGTTACAAAGCTCCTTATATTACATTTACTGAATTAGTTAAATCCGCTGAAGCACTGGACTACCACTTACTGAGACTGAAGGAAGTAGTCTGCCAAATCTGACATTGGTCATGAAACTGATGTTTTATTTAGATGTTCTTGCAGCATAGAGCTATCTGACATCATGTTTGTAGCCTGCATGCAACAGAAATATAAGAAATAGTGTACATTTTGGTAGATAGTGTTCAGATTCAGTTGTAATAATTCACAATGTTGCTTAAGGGCTTCCATATTGCTTTGGGCATAAAGCTGTATTATAAATTACAGCACACAAAGCTGAGTTTGACCTACCAGTTGATGCATAATAAACTGACTTAATTCCGAATATTAACTACATATTGTGGCCTAGAGGTTTTTTTCCTCTCTAAGTGTAGTACTGAATTATACAAGAACCTTTTTCTCCTGGGTGAAACCTAAATATAAATACATTCCCAGTCTTAATACCACACATAAAGGTGCCAATGGGAGAGTGTTTTCATCCTGAATATTTCTTATGGCAGGAGAAAATAATTTCTGAGTATTGCCAAGCACAGGAAGTAATGATGGAGGTTTTTCAGAAAGTAAGCATCAGGAGCTGGTGACTATCTGAAGGATTTTGGTAGTTGTCATTGTGCTAGAGAACCAGGCCTGTCTTACGAACATAAGCTTAGGTCTAAAGTTTGGCTTTAGACTGAAGTGAATGATAAATACATTTACCCTGGTGAAGATGTCTGAAACAAAGAATGGTAAAATCATATTGGAATTCAAATTCCACTCCCAGTGTTTGTTTTAGGGATCACTAATGTGGGTAACTCTCATTTGCAACATCCTTGCCCACCACTGCAGCTGGAGATCTGTCATTAGAAACTGATCCTGCTCTGGCAGGGGGGGTTGGACTAGATGGTCTTTATTTTCTTTTCCTAGTCCCTAACCTTCTGTGTTGTGTGATCTAAATATGAGCATTTTATAAGAAAATATTGCCACAGCAAGCTACAAACTACTTCTTTAGCTTGCTTCATAACTAACAAAACATGGATCATGAAAAATCTTGAGCTCCTTTATTTGTGAATCAAAAATAAATATATTGATTTCCTCACAGTATACTAGAGGTAAATGGTATAGATTATATACAGCATTTTCTGTGAAATAGCTACACATTTGCAGGATTTTTCCAAAAGCAGTGCAACCGTAATATGAAGTACAGGCATCTTACATCATTTATGAGTTGTATCTCACACAAAGCCAGCTGCTGATTTTCTTTTTTTTTTTTTTCTTCCAGCTATGCATCACGCTAATCAGATTTCAAAGATTCTCAACAGCAGTACAACAGTATCCTGTGGAAACTGCAGCATATTTGAAGTGCTTTAACTAGCAGGGATACAATGCCACAGCATCCAATAGTGTTTTCCATTGCCGATGCGTCACTGTTAATTCTTACCTCCAGGTTCGAAGCTCTAGGTCCTGGTGAGCCATCAGCTTTCACTGTTGGGTTTTTTGTCCTTTCGTCCCAGCCCAGAGACTCATATTGGGCCTCTCTGCCAGCAAGAGTCACGCAGTGAGCTCTGAGCACCATTAACTTCACACGTGTCTCACTGTACAGTATAATCCCTGGGGAAGCTGTGACCTCTCCCCATGCCCAAATCTACCAGGCGACAGCATCTTCTCAGGGGGTCTTCTTTAAGCCATTAACTGCCTTAAAATAAATAAATAAATGAATTGTGGCAGGAAAAAAAAATCTTCAAAATGCTGACTGGAAGATTAAAGAATTTCAGTGTATGCTCTTATGGCAGCTCAAAAGGAGAGAGGATGAAGACACTATTTTTACCTCTGCTGCCATCCTGCCTTGGGGAAAAAAGGAATGGAGAGTGAGAATATCCAGTTGATTGCTTGGGATCATCTTCTCCCCTGTCCTCCTTGCTAAAGAAAGAGGACCAAAAGGTTCAGATCCCCAGGCCTTGCCATCTAGCAAGCTCCATACCTACAGTATCAGTCTGGACAGGCAATGATCAGCTTTACCAGTGTAATCAGGAGCAGTCTGGCCATTATTTCTTTAGCTACTATAGAGGTTACTAATATCAGCCGTTTTTTGTTTCTCCTTGCCTGAAACAATTTGGGTGAAACAAATTCTTATGGAAGGCTAAAATGCATTTGGAAAGTTGCAATTCAGGAGTACTTAAATACCAAGTCACCAGAAAATTTTTTTAAGGAAAGAACTTATTTCAAAATACTCTGAAAATAGTCTTGAATCAGCTTTTAACTCCTTAGATATTTGATTTTCCCACCCTGCCCAGTATTTTTGTCTCTAATTTCTTGCAATATTTTATCCTGGAATTAAAACATGTTGCGATACCTGATTTTCAATAGAGTCCTGGTGAGAAGGATACAACAAACAGCAGTACCCCCCATGATTTCCAGATACATACTACATCCATCATAAAGATATTAAAATTCAGTCATTAATCAAACCAGTTGCATACTTCCTTCAAGTGATCAGCCACTAATAGCGCAAGAATTTTGCTTAAAAAAAAACAACCAAAAAAACCAAACCCAAAACAAAAAAACCACCACAAAACAATCCCTAAAAACCCAACAGCTGGTTGTGATGGACTTCCCCTGACCCAGACCTCCTTACTGTTTTGCACAAGAAGATCAGAGGATAGCTTTCCTAATAATCCTCCAGCTAGCAGCCTAACTTACTTGACAATTTTGACTTCTTTCTAGGGCTTGCTCCCATTTGCAGCTACCTTTTTGGGGCTGAATCTGGGTTCTCAGGTGCTTGACTGTAATGCTAGTTTATTTATGGTCAAGGAAAAGTAGGAAAATGTTTTGTTGCGTAGCTTAACCATGAGGAGAAGAAAAGCTGAAAAATAGATTGTAGCCAAAGTTTAAAAAAAAACCAAAACTAAAGCTACCAAACTTTATCTTTTTATTTCTACACTAAAGTGGAACAGAAAGACTGGAAATGTCTTTAAAAGAAGCCCAGAACTCTGCCCTATGTAAGTACATTACACTCAGTGCAGTTTACTTAGCAAGAATGAAAAGTTCTTGGCTTTGCTTTAAATTCTAGCTTGCAGTCACAGTTATTTTAAACCTGAAGCTTCTGCCTGGCAAATTGAGTGAAGCTCAGCAGTGGCAGAAGGATAAGACTGTAATGATGAGTTCTTGTCTTGGCTGTTTCTTGCCTGGCAGGGTAGAGTGTTGGTTTGTTCTTTTATTTATTACACGTTGGCAATTGCATTTATAAGAAAATAACAGCTGATATTTATATGATATCTGAATATATGTAGCTTGTTGCAGTCAGATTTCATCTGTTTGTGAATTTATTTAAAAATTCATGTGTGAGGCATCTGATGATGTGACTCAATCTCATCTAAGACTGCATTGGAATAGGGTTGACATTATCTGCTATCCTAGACAAAGAGACAGAGGCCAGCCTAGTGTTACATGATGCATTGGCTTTTATCTGTGATATCATGAGTCCTTATTTTTGTGCCCTTCAAATTGACAACCTACATCCAGTTCCAAGATTCATGCAATATTCTTTAGTCCTCAGTCATGTGATGGATTTAGTGAAGTACAAAGTGAGCTAATGTCTGAAGTAATCTCTTACCTTCTCTGCCTCCTCTCTTGGCAGACAGCAATGGGTGCAATGACTGACGTTTCAGGTCTGTGCAAATAGAAACTTGATGTTTGCAGAGACTGTTTCCCTGTGTCATGAGCTTTTTCCTCTCCTGTTCCTTTCATCAGAGGTTCATGTATGCCCCTTTCTGCTCTCCATGTGCTACTTACATACACAGTATATTCCTGGAGTTATTTGACTCCTAAATCTTGTGCAAGATGGGTGCAACGTGGGTGCTGTTTTGGGCAATAGTCCTCTTTGCTGTCATTAGCTAGTTGTTTTGCAGCAATGTCCTAGCAAACAGAGAGCAGAGTGCTCTTTCCTCCCTTTTCTGGCTGTTTTCCTTAACACTTTGGAACAAGGGTGAAGTCTATCAGTACTGGTGTAAAATTGCCTTAACATCTCTATCTGCTGTGAACAGTAACTGCCTATCTGGGGAAACCATTTCCACTGGTGTGCTTCAGATGGAGCTGATGATGTAGAAAGTGTGAAAAAAACATCAGAAATAGAATAAAGGAGAGCCTGGCACTGGAAAGAAATCAACTGAAGTTGACAAAGCTATTTCTGGGATGAAAACTTCAGAGAGGGGTGTAGCTAAGTTCAAAACAAGGTGGCCTGAAAGAGGGAAAGATTCCTCCAGTTCCTTCCTGATGAACAAAATACTGGCCCTTCTTCACTTGCAGAAAGATCTGTATGATTCCTGCACGTGTTTGACCTGAGAATATCTGTGAAAAGCCAAGTAGTGCCATCCACTTTGGCAGAAGGGACTGCTGGAACAGGAGCCAAGGTGGCTCTTACAGTAGGATAGAAGAAATAGCTGCATGCCTTAAAAACAAACAGAACAAAACAAAACCACACCACAACTTCTTTTGCCAAATGAATTGTAGTAAAATCCTGTAGCAGTCAAGGAAATAGTATATTTTCTGCCTTTTGTTGCCTGTATAGTGTAAAATCTTTATAATATTTATAATGTGTTGAATGAAAATTTTGTGTCAGGAGGTACTGCAGTTTCCATAACTGCCGACTCCAGTAATTGTTGAATAGGTCTGATTCGCAGTCTGATGTAGAAGACAAGCCAATTCCTTGTGCAGCGCAGCATTTAATTTTAGACTCCACGCTGTTCTTGTTCTATATCTTCATACTTTATTTTCAGAATCACGTAGATCTTTTTAATACGGTAGCCACTGAATGGGGGAGGAGGGCTCAGATACGTGTCCAGATATCACCTCTTACAGTTCTGGGTAGCACCGCATGTAGGTTTTTCTGTAGAGACAGCAGCGATTGGTCTAAGAGCTCTGCAAGTGCCAGAATGTGGATAACTGAGATTTCATATCATTACAAGTTTAAAATTTCTTCAGTGAAAATGACTGGAGCAGAGATTCACAGATAGCTGGTAAATTCTCTAAATCAAAAATCCCACTAGTGGCAACTTCTGCCAGTTCACATCATTCCTGATAAAGAGACGTGATGGTAAAAATCAACATTCAGTTTTGCAGTGTAGTCTCTTACCAGGATCTGGAATTAATGTATGCCTCTTCTTATCTGTCTTATGGTGCTTTGGCACATGTACTTAGCGATTGAAGATTAATAGTTGCCTGTTAATATTGATTATTCTACCAGCTGGAGACTGACACTGAACTTCATGGTGGTAGAAAATATCATGGGGAAATGTGGTGCTGACCAAAAGGTGAGAATGCTTATTGTGCCCAGACCCCTGTTCAGTCTGGTTGACAGCTGAACATGGGACAGAACTTGTACTAGCACAATTGTTGACTAATTCTCACTATGCCATCAGCAGAGAGATTTCTATCTATTTTTAATTATGTCTCTCAGCTGTTTTGTGTGCAGCTGCTGACATACTGCTTTGGAAAAGGCCATGGGCACTAACAAGATGTGCTGCACGGAAGTGATTTGGCTTATTGTAACATAGTTGGGATCTAGAGTGAGGTTATAGACACACTGTTTGAAATACTGTCNGTGGGCAAGCGGGGTATTGACTGCAAGTGGTATATTGACTGCAGGAACCTTCTCTTCCAGTTCAATTAATATTCTATTATTACTAGTTATTTCTACATCTGATGTTATTATCTGTATAAAGTTTCCATGACTGTGCAAAGAACTGATTATTATTAAAATTAGTAGTCAGGGGTGTGACACTCCTGGATATCAAAATTAACGAACAATATTACCTTTGGAAAAATCATATCTCTCATCAATTAATTACCCACTCCGTAACAAATACTCATGCATTCTCCTGTGAGGCATTCAGTACTGTGTCAGGGATGCCTTCTATAAGGCAAGCAAAACATCACTTCTGTGCAGATCCCTGTGTAAGCCATTAGGACAGTTATATAGCTTCAAAAATATACACTGAGTTGAGTTTACTTTCTAAATACCGTGGATAAGCAGCTTGGTTGATGAGTTTTCACTGTCATGAAATAGTGTTCAATCTGATGAGTGGTAAAAGACTTATAGAGTCATCAAAGCATGAAATATAGGTAAAATTCTTTCACTCTAAAGTCATTATACTTCCTATATTTATTTTGCAGTATTCATAGATTAGTGGAATGATTCAGGTTGAAAGGGACCTTAAAGATCTAACTCCTCTGCCATGGGCATGACCTCTTCCACTAGACCAGGTTGTCTTAAGCCTCATCCAGCCTGTCCTTGAACACCTCCAGGGACACATTCACAACTTCCCTGGGCAACCTGTTGCAGCATCTCACTACCCTCACTGTAAAAAAATTCTTATAAATAGCCCGTCTAAATCTACCCTCCTCAAACTTCAGTCCATTTCCTCTCATTCTGTTAGTGCAAGCTCTTGTAATAAGTCACTCCCCAGTTTTCTTGTAGGCCCCTTCAGGTGCTGGAAGGCCTCTATAAGATCTCTCCAGAGCCTTTTCTTCTCTAGGCTGAAGAGGCCCAACTCTTGCAACCTGTCTCCACAGGGGAGATACTCCAGCCCTCTGATCATCTTCTGGACATGCTCCAGCAGTTCCATGTCCCTGTTATGCTGAAGGCCTCAGAACTGGATGCAGTACTCCAGGTAGGGTCTTGTCAGAGGGGCATAATCATCTGCCTTGTCCTGCTAGTCATACTTCTTTGGATATAGCCCAGTACATGGCTGCCTTCTGGGCTGCAAGTGACCATTGTAAGCTCATGTTGACTTTTTCATCAACTGACATCCCCAAGTCCTCCTTCTTGAGACTGCTTTCAAGCAATTATTTGTTCAGCCTTTATTTGTGCTTAGGATTGCTCTGATTGAGGTGTAGGCTTCATTGAACTTCATGAGGTTGGCTTGGACCCACCATTCAAGCCTGTCCAAGTCCCTCTGGACATCAGTTAGACCACACAGTTTGGTAATATTCATTTTTTCATAACAAGATTTTCCTATGGAATGTTTGTGATGTGAATGGAAATGTTACCTTTAAAAAGCACTTCATGATTTGGCAAACTAGCCTGTCTATATAGAGAAAAAAGAACCTCATGAATGAGCTTCCCAGCAATTTAAATGCAGAACTAGTATTTCTGAACTTTAAGAACGTAGATTAAATCAAGAATTCAAAGCTGCAGAAAATATTAGATGCATTATATGACTAATTAAAAAATAGTAATGACAAATTCTGAAAGGAGAATTGGATCATAACAATGGGACATTCCTTGTAGGAGGAAAAGAAATTACCTTCTCCTTTTAGTTACACAGCACGGTTTCAGACCTGGAAGCCAGAGGGTTGCCATACGGATTTAGATACACAGGCATTGACAGAGATGACAGATTTTAACATCTGGAATACTGGATAACAGCAAGTCAGTAGGTGTAGAAGGATGAAAACTATGCTTTCACTAAAGATGCATGGCATTAACTCTAGATGAGCAGATACAAATTCCAGTTTGACGACTATTAAAAAAAAGAAGAAAGAAAAAAAAAAAGAAATACTAGCTTGAAGAAACTGCTTTTTGGTGAGTTCTAAAAGAATTCCTATGACATATCTAGAGTTTTTCCCATGCTGCTTGCAACATACATCATCTATAGTGGAGCAAGTGATAAAGTACCATCTGACTGAATGCTAATGTTTTTGAGCTATCAAGCAGCAGATTATCCAATTTGTTGTATACACTGCACATGTGCACCTGCTAATTTGAAATGCTGATGCACCAGAGAGAATCTAGGCTGCCCAAGGAGTCAGCTTTGACCCATTTCTTTGATATATGACTTCTTCTATCTTTGATATTAGCAAAGAAGTTCTCTATCCACTTGTAGTTTGAGCAATAATAGCTTAAGGCTTGAACACTTCCTATGACTTCCACTCTATTGTAAGAACCTGTATACCACACAAACCCAAAATACAGGGAATATATAGACTTCAAAGGGGAAAAAAAGAAGATAGGAAAAGCATCTTTTCTCCACTCCTCCGAGGTTAGAACAAAAAGCGATCTACTAAAGATGAGCTCACAAAAAATGTCAGACTTTATATATTTTAAATAGAAAAATGTGACATTTTCCCCAGATTAAAACATGTTAATGGGAAAAAATTGCAGCCATAATAAATATTGTATGAAAAGCTGCCAAGTAACAAAGCCTTGACAAACTCAGGAGAACAAGGAACTTCGGTTGATGCTGCCACTTTATTTTTGTATTATATTCAATCTTCTCTTTCTGTGTATGCAGAACTCTTCAATGTCAGTAAGAGTCTGGCATAAGGGGCAGATCAGCTTAGACATCACATCAATACATGTCTTCTAGAACACTATGTGGGCCCATGGTGCTGTTTCCAAATGATACTATAGTTTTTGTGATCTTCTGAGATCCTGTACAGCCAAGGGTGATCCCTACACACATCTTTATAGTTTACAGTCTTTTTGGAGCTGACAGAACAAAAAAGTGGAAAAAATACCCTGGAATTTACTGTCAATAAGAATTATTCTTTTAAGCTTAAATGTATGTATTAATTCTAAAATAAAAATATATTAAGATATATGAAATGAAGCAATGGTAATGAGAGTGATTAAAAGAGATTAGATATTTCAGAAAGGTTTAAAACCCAAACCCTCTGTATTATCATCTGGGATGTGGACAACAAGCAGGCTTGTGAAATGTTTGGACACAGATGTTTTGCAAGCATTTGGAATGCCACAGCTGTGGGACCAGCAGGGTCACTTGCTGGTTTGTCCACTCTTGCTTGATTATTCCCATATGATGAACCTCTGCCATGGTGTGACTGTGTACAACCAGGATGCTTTGGTTGGGTCTGAAAATGTGAGACTTGTTTGGGATTTGTGAGGCTGTTTTCCTGGACCATAGAGAATGGCAGCTGTGACTCTTGCTTTCCTAGTACATCTTTCTTAATGCACAAAGTAGCTAGTGGTGAGCCCTCACAGCATAGCTGCTCAGGAGTCAGTGTTGATCACCCAGGTGTTATAGCAGAACAAAAACCTTTTTTCCTCCCAAGTCCTTTGGAGAGGCTATAGGTTTCTCATTTCCTCTAGAGGCCATATCTTCCCTACTTACACAGATTTCTGGCTTGAAAGTTGCTTTGTATTCCTTTATGAAATTCCTATCCAGCAGAGCTGTTTTACAGGAGGCTGTACACTTTTGTGGAAGAGAAATCCTTGGAAGGATGTTAAACACACAGAAACTGCTGTAGCTTAGGAAATCCTGCAGATCACTGGGGACTAAGTTGCTGAAGAGTGCTCAAAAGAAGCATCAGGTATGCCTGTTGTGCATTTATGCTTTCCTCTACAGGCGTGCTTTAGGTCACTGTTAATACTAAGATGCTGTGCAACACAGATCTTTGGACTAGGTGCAGCTGCCTTGTGGTCAGGTACCTCTGCTGCAAAAATTCCTCCTGCGTTCTCCCACCCCATTCAAATCATTTTCAAGGCAAAATGTAAGGAAAGCAAAGCAACTATTCAAAAGTAAATTTTCAGGGAGCCATAAATGTAGCTGTCTGATTGTTGAAATAACTTGCAAATTGGACAGAGGCAGTTTTCCAATAATGGCAAGAAGCAATGTTATTAACCAATGCAAATGTAAGTCTCTTCTTGCTTTCCTGTGCCTTATTCCTATGAAAATATACTGTGTCATTTTCATCTGGATCCTGGTTATCTTTATAAGAATTCCAATATTTTATTTGCAAGTTTTGAGACACAGATGAATCTTAAGAAGTTTTCTTTCTTTTCAGTAATTGCCTTTTGCTTTGTCTGTTGTAAGAGCTGTTGTAGTGTTGTGCTCAAACCATAAAAGCTACCTGAAAATGCATATTTCAAAGCAGTGACCTACAAAATGCTTTAACCATAAAAGCTAACTAAAAATGCTTACTTTCTGATCTACTGGTTACAAAACAGTAAAGATGCAGAGTTTTAGTTTGAAGGCATAAAGATATCATCAACAACACAATGAATGTATTAGGATACTTGATATTAAATTTCTCTATTTTATTTTGCTATATAAAAGATCACCTAATTTTTATTTTTCTTTTCCTGAATTAAAATAGGAGAGTTGAAGGGTAGAAGACAAGTGGCTTAAAAACTTTATTCTCCGAAGAGTGTTAAAATGGTCTATTCTATAGATCAGTTAGTAGAAAAAAAAAACTTTTGTCCTGATTCTTGGTAAGTAATAGCAACCACAGTGGTCTGAACTGTCCACTGTTTTCATCTGCAGAGTGAGCTTGGATTCCACATTTAAGAATTCACAATTAAGAATTCAGAATGACTTATTATTAAACATGTAATAGTCTGTTCAGTGAAAAGTAAAGCCATCATAATAGTCTTAAAACCCAAATGATCCAGATTCACCCCAGAATGGCTGACTGAGCAATTGTAACAGTTCTGCTCCTGTGTGTGAGGATTAGCTAAATTCTGCTAGTTTCGTCCACAAAGCTGGATGAATCTGCACTGTTGCTGTCCACTGCCTTAGCAGAAAGTGGTCTGTCTTGCTCTCTGATTCCTATTTCTCTAGGGTACTGACCCATACCCTTCTCAAAATACCCTACCTAAACCCCAGAGCTGACTCTTCAAGCCTGTCTGTGAGCACAGCCACCTCTACAATACAAAGAGCTGAACTACTCCATGTATGATGGGTCATTTGTGCTGTCTTAATAGTGAGTCCTTTTGGTAAGCAGGGATTCAGTCTTGCTATAGAAATAGTCTGCAGGTTTCACAGACCTGTACTTAGCGATCTTTATTTTCCTTCTGTTGGTACATAATGTCAAGTGATAAAGAACAGACTGTAAAAGGAAGAATTTACGAAAGAGCTGGAATCTGAAATACAGATAACTTTTAGTTCTACATCTCATTGTGTCTGTTTGGCTTGTTATCCAAACCCAGCAACATTAAAAACCGTTATATCACAGCTACAAAGATGAAATGGGGAGGAGAAAAGTGGAGAGAGGAAGGGAGAGAAATTAAGCAGCACAGGCAAGGGAGCAAAGCCTTTTGGTACTGTATTTTCAGATTCAAAAGTTAGATTAATGAGGACTGAGCTTCTTAGATTGCTTTGGAGTACTGTACATGAACTTCATCTGAAAGAAAAAGGACACTGTCAATGTAACCTTCGCTGTATAGTTCTGAATAAGCTGCTAGGTAATAATGTAGGAAAACTTCAAACCGTCTCTAAATATTAGAGCATCAAACCAAAGAAAGAAAGAATGACTTATTAAACTGTTAGTGCAATGTGAGTGACCTTCTTGATGTGACATTTGTTTGGCATAAGAAACACCTCCAGCAGATGTTTAGTAGTCAAAACTATTTGAGAAGCCTTTTCTGTGAAAGTAAGCTGCTAGATCATTTAAACAATGTACAACAGGCACTCTGCCCATGTGGGCAGCCGCGAAGTAACGTTAATGATATGCATGTATAAGAAAAAGGAGGTGCTTTGCTCTGTCAGAAGTGGAGATGCAGGGCTCTTTTCTCTTGTCTCCCTCATTTTCTGTATAGTCTTGGGGAAATGTATTCTCCTCTGTACTTCACTTCTACCTGCACATTGTTTTGCATTCTTTAGTGTTGGGAGGTTTTTATCACGCTGGTTTTAAAACTTCACTGTTGTCTTTAAAATGCTTTGAGCATCCCTCTGAGAAATAGAGCTAGTCGTACTGTTTGAGGACAAAAGCCATCCTGTGCTTGTCTGAAGGGTATTAGTGCCCTAAGTGACATTTTCTTCCCTATATCATGAGGATGACACAGTACAACCTTTGTGTTGTCAGAAAGAACCCTGACAAATGACATAGTTTAGTATTGTGTAGGAAATGTATTTAGCCAGGATGAATTCAGATTTGGTGGTATTCCAGAGTGTCTCTTCAGAGGGGAATAAACCCACCTCTACCTGCTGTGCTTGGAGGAAGGGGAAAGACCTGAGTTTTGAGTCCTGTGTCAGATCAGTTATTGTCATCCCACTGGCATCCTACAGTGGATGCCAGGCTGCTAGTGAAACAAAAGAATGGTTTTTGCTTTGACCTGAAAATCTGCAGTGAACCCAAGCAACTCTCTCTGATTAGCATGTCTTTGAACTTGATACAGGTCTATGAAAGCTCTTTTATTTTTCATCAGTCCATTGCATTTGCATTACGTGGTGAGGAAACTAGAACTGGTTGGGAATTTTGTAAATCTTTGTCAAACCCTTAAAAAGGGAAATGGGAAGGAAGAGAATGGATACAACTTGAATCCATTTAGTTTGCTGTCTTGATCAGAACATGCCCTTAATGAACAGCTCGCTGCAGTCCTATGTCTCACAGGTTTTGCCAGTACCCTTGGGGCTATGCTGTTGCCTGACATATTTGCATATGAAAGAATTTCAGTATTTTAGTAGCACAGTACATTTTTTCCTCTCAGAGGCAGAAGAAAGAACAGAACATAGTTCACAAAATTCCATGCACTGTAGCTATGGTACTTCCTTAAATTAAGTTCCCTGTCCAAAGGCTGCATTATCAGAGTGAGCACTGGTGTAGTGTCATTTCTGCTATAACTGCCTCAGTGCTTTTCCAGTGATGCTATGGTTTAACTTCCTAGTCTATTTGTAGGGTGATCTGCTTTGACCAAACTGGTTTTCCTAGATTTATTTTATATTGCAGGCTCTTACAGAGGCAGAAGAAGCACTGCTCCTTTGATATTTTTCATGAGAAAGATTCAAGTGACATATCCCATTCTTTTCAAAAAATTATGTGTGCTGAAATGGCTTCAGAATAGGAATGGAAATGAGAATCTTTTTCTTCATGGAAAAAAAGTAACATGAAAACAAGATGCAATACAAAAAAAAACCTGTTGCTTGTGCTGCTGCATGAATTGTGCCTGCTTCACAGCAAGCTCAAGCACATTTAACCTTTTAAAAAGCTCTCTCAGGAAGAGGGTTAATGGCTATTAGGAAATGGGGAGAAAACATTTGTCTTTGCATTCTCCTATTAGGAAGGATGGTATGAAGCACCAGCAAGACCTCAGAAAAAGGGAGACTGAGAATGCCACAAGTGACAAACAAATCCTTCCAAACAGTGCAGGAGGTTCATTTGCAGAAGTTTGTTGTGGTATTGAGAGCTCAGTCCTCAGTTTCCAAAAATTAATGGCAAATTTGATGAGGTCCTTAAATGTCACTTAATGAAGGTACGAATGGACATTAAGAATGTAAGGATTTGAAAAAGTCATTAATCGCATAGCTTGCTATATGGGCTTTGTGCCTCTGTTTGGGACAGCAGGAAGCTCACAAGCATTCTGCATCTAAACAACTCTCCCGAAGAACACAAAATCATTTCAGCTAAAAAGCTGTACATAGTATGGGTAGTGTAGTAATATGTGTAGTGTAAGGTTTATTTATCAGGTTGGATGTTACCTGTTCCCAGAGAGAGGAACTCTTCTTTAGGTGAGGTCATTTGGCAGTGAAGAGCTAATTTCAAGATCTCCTGCAAATCACTGCTGTTAACAGAAAGCTGGTGTCATGTAAAACCCCTCAGAAGGTTGAGGTATGCCTGTCTCACACATCCCCTCCTCCTTTCTGTAGCCCTCATGGCATGATTTGCAGCTTTATCCTAGTGGTTTCCAAGAGGTTTTTTGTGGTTTTTTGCCCACAAACTTCTTTGTCTGTAGCTGAACAGCTGGCTCTTGAAATGGCTGATGTCTCCTTTGTAAGTCCAAACATTACCAATGTCAAAACATCTGGTTCATGAGAACCATCAGAAATGTTAAAAGCCCTGTCCAGACTGATAGTCTTTACCCTGAAGATGAGATGGTTTTTGTTTAAATCCTTCAGCCTGTTAACAGGAAGAGGATTCCTAGAGACTTACAAACAGAGTCCATTTGCCACACTGGCTTAATGCTGGAGCTACAATTACAATTAAAACTCAAGAAGCAATTGGGGAAGGAAGGCAGCAAGTGAAATGCTGCGTCTGTAATATTGAAAGAGAAACACATAGAATCAGTACAGGGCAAACATTTCTAACGATATTACTCTCTGTAACCCATTCACCTGACAAATATCTTGACTGATCCATTCTTGGCATGGAGAACTGCATCTGAATGAAACCTCAGACTCAAATGCCTCCCAACACTTGTAGTCATCTTGTTATTGTCAAGTGTCCTTAGTTTCCTGTATGGTGCACTTACTCTTTTGTACTCTGATTACAAACTTTCCCAAAGCGTTATGTGTGGCAATCATTAATCTTACAGCTTCCCTCTTAAAATATTAAGATTATTTAATTGTGTTAACAAAAAAGCTTGAGGTACAGGGGCAAAGGAGCGATGAAAGAAATTTGTGCCAGAGGCAGAAATAGAAATTGCAGTCCATGATATCACTGGTGTTGGATGAGTAAAAAATCTGTCTCTAGCAGCAATGCTCAGGCTGTTTTAGTGATGTGTGTAACTGTCCATTAGTGAAGCTGCTATCTACTTGCCTGTGGCTGAAGGCTGTTCTAAGCCAGGTCTGGAAATACCTTACTTCAGATTTTGGTTTTTTTCTCAGCGTTGTATCTCAGTCTGTTTAAATTTTGCTAAGTTCTTGGCCATCGCCCTCTAGAAATAAGCTGGAAAACCTAATTGTAAACCAAAAATGAAATTATTCTGCTCTAACCATTTTGAAGAAATACATTCCTGAAAAGAAGTCTTATCAGACTGCTATTTACTATTGTCAAAATAGCCACATGTCTTTGCAATTAGCGTGTCAGTAGAATGAAAGTTTCCACTCTTTCAGCTCCATTTATGGTGAGGATTTTCCAGTACTTTCTGATCATTCTTAGTGTTTGCCTCCCATAAAGTACTCACTCCGTCATGCCTTCCTTTTTCTGTTCAAATTGCAAAAAGCCAATCCCCCAATAAGGGAGATAAAATTCCTAAATTACAGACATGCAATGACAATTGCTTTCCCAATTCATTTTCTATATAATGGATTTTGCATCTTAGATTTTTGGCATCGTGTCTTCATTTGGGTTTTTGCAATGATCTACATGTCTGTCATGATGTAATGCAGAGCTCGTAAGATGCTAGTATGGTTCAGATTATTCCTTCCAGTCTAGAGTATTTGGCATTTAATTGCATTTGGATCTCATGTTTGATAATACTGATTGCTCACCAGGCTCCCTATTAAGAACTTCATACAGTCTCTGTCATGATTAACCTGAATAATTTCATGTAATCTGCCTATTTTGTAACTCCACAGTTCCATTCAGTTTTGACATAGCAGAAGGAATCTGGGTAAGAACAGAATACTTGAACATATTGGAAACCACATTAGGAACTAAGTTATCAAGTTAGTGCTTCTCAGCTGTATATGGAGAAGCAGATCCACTTCTGTGATTTGAATTTAAAGTTAAGCTGAGGATACAAAATTTCACGGTCCAAATGTCATTGCTGAGATGCAGCTCAAAGAAGAGTTGGGGGCTGTAGTGGCAGCTCATATGTAATGGTTTTGCGAAATAGAATTTCAAATAAGTGATTCAAAATATCATGAACATCTACATTTGTGCATAAAAATTCTGTGTTGTTTTTCTCAAGGCATTAAGAAGGAGGCTGTATTATTCTTTTATCTGTAAATTATGATGCTGTATCACTCATTTCCTGGTTTTTTGTACTTTTGAGACTCACTTTCTTAGCTCATGAACAGTTTGTGCTGTATTTAAATTGATGCAAGTAAAATAATTGGATTTGTAAGAATTATTTAAAACTCATTGTATTTCCAGTTGAAGTCCAGTAAGAGAAGCGTTTAAAATCATGTTCATGTTATCAAAAGGGCAAAGAATCAAAGATAATTAAAAGACCTGATCTGGCTCCCAAGGAAGTAAAAGTATTTGAAGTAAAACATTAGTGTGGAGCATCCAATCATACTGAGATCACGTTATGCTAGAAGTATCCTTAGCTGTATGGAAAGCAATGGGCAATGTTTTCATTTCAATGCTGCTTTTCGTATAAGCTCCTAGGACCATCTTTGTGGCTGCAGCTGAGGGAAAGTAAATTCACAACTGTGTTCAGCTTTACTGAACCTGAAAGTATAACTTCTTTCTGTGAATCGCTTCGTAGTCTGGTGTATTTCATCTATCAGTATGTGTCTGGTAATACCTGAGTAGTGTCTTAACAGCTGAAACAGGACTTTGTAGAAAATTAAGAAGCATGGGAGGGAAATGTAGCTATTCATAGAAACATGAATCCCATGTAACAGTTATGTATATTAAACCCAAGTTAATGCCTGGCTTTACCTTTTTCCCAAGTAAGTTGCTTTAAATTCCTTTTACAGTGAGTGCAAGGATTCTTGTGTCCTCCATGGCCACAGAACAAAATATATGCTTTGAAAGCTGGAGTGGAGAATCACAACATGTTCTACTAAGAAAGGACAGACATGTACATTACCAAATGTAAGAGAAACAGGACAGGAAAAGATAATGTCTGCATCTATTGAGATGCTTTTCTCATTCACAATGTACAGTTATTGCCTAGTTTAAGCATGGCAAGATATGCAGGAGGCCTGTCTTTTATTAAATCAGCTAGCAGAGCTGGATGAGGAAAAGGGCTTTTGTGTCCAACCCACTTAGGTTTCAAGCTCTTCTAGTTGGCCTAGCAGAAGATGGTACCTTTGCTTTTGTCACTACTGTGCTTTACTAAGAAAAACATAGCAACATCTTGCTAGACTTCAGGAGTCCAGAGGAGCTGATTTTGCTTTATGTCAGTCATCACAGAGAATTCCCAGGGGCATGAGGGAACATTCCTTCCATTTAGTGACTGCAAAGAATTGCTTACTTCAGTCAGTGCTTCACTGAAATGTTCAAAGTGTACCTATATGAAGTGGAGCCCCATATGAGCTAGTGTGATATATGTAGTGGGTTTATCACTTGGCACTGCATGCTATTTGCAAACTATTAAGGATATATAAAATACTTCAGGAAGTCAGCGCTTCCATGGTGTAAGTATTGGTTTCCACAGTTGTGAGAAGCCAAAGCAGCATGGATCGTTGAGAATGGCACTTTCTCTATTCCCTCTTCTCCTTCTTCTCAATTTTTCTATATCCTCTTCCTCCCTCCCTCCCTCCTTCTGCCCTGTTTCCCCCACCCAGATGCTTTTCTCAGGACCTTGCAGGGAAATGCTGTGGTCTAAAAAGCTTGAGTGAGTTGTGAAAAGCTTTTTATTACCTGCCAGAAGTCACTTGTCTTTGCAACTCTTGTATGCTCCTCTGGTTATTTTTACTTGCAGAGTGTTTTTTCCCCCCATTCTTCAGCTGCCGGGCAAGATGGCGTTCATTTGGCTTCAGTTCTGACAAAAGATAAATGAGCTTTGGGCCCTCAGTGATTCACTCTGGCTGCCAGGGGGTTCCAAAATAGCAAACTATTTTTCATAACTGCAATGTGATATGAAGTGAGTTGCAGCAGGTGCTCTAACATATACTACAGCCGTCTGTGGAGTGGGGAATTCATTAAGTTTCCTCATTTGTCCAAAAAAAGTCACCTTTCTGAGTGGCTAGCATTCTGTCTTTGCCAGCTGAAGGTGTGCTCTCCTGAAGCTAGAAAAAGAGTGGGGTTTGGGTTGTGTAGTAAGTACATATGGAAATGGTACTGTGAGGTTAATTTGTTCATCTTTGAAGAATCATTCTCATTTCGTAGATCCATCTTTTACTTTTCCATTCGGTGTGATCTGTTTTGCCATTTCAGGGATGCAGACAGCATGGATCCATGATTTTTTGGCTTGTATCCTATTTATGACAGCATTGCAATGTCATTCGCATTTATAGATTTGTTGCAAGTAGGACTTGTAATTGTAGTTCAGGAAAAACAAAACCAAGTGTTTAAGAATTGGCAGTGTGCTCTTGATAAAAAGCTTCCTTTCTCAAACCCACCCTGAAGACATCAAGTATGCCAGCTAATCCCACAGTTCTGTGTAAGATCCTGTGATGATACAGGTTTTCTAGTAGAAAAGAAATGCTTAAAGGTATCAATGCACATCAGAGCCACACACCTTTCTGGATAAGCCTCTCATAGGTGTAAAATGGGCTGCCGACACTCATGGAATGAAGGATGTCTTAAAGGCCAAGCACAGATCTTGCACAGGTCCCTACCTGAGATCCCAGAGACATAGATAGGATACCATGTAAGTACTCAGGGCCTGCAGAATCAGCTCTTGAAGAATTTATGCCTGTATAATTGCTCAGACATGGAAAATGTAATAAATATTAATGTTATTCTCAAGGAACAGCTTCCAAAGAAGAAATGTGCAGATAAATTTAAACTTATGCATATTTTAATCCATAAAATATAGATCTCTCTTAAAGTGCTGGAGTATTTAAAGCTTATATATAACCAAATATTCTATACAAATGTTTTCATACTGGGTAAGATTCATGTGGCCATATATCGTATCTAGAGGTCCAGAAGATAGCATCGTGTTTGCAAGCACATCTTAACTGAAGCACATCTTTCTTCTCTGAGATGTGCAGCACCCAAATAAATAAACCTTGTCAGTGACATAAAGGCTCCTCTGATATTGCAAATACCAGCATTATGGATTCTTATATGGTTTGGAGTTCTATTTCTGCTTACCCAGCAGGAACTCAGTGATCTCAAGGACCTGTTGGCACTCACCTTGTAAAACTTTGTTCAAAAGTACCTACTGTGATGCAGTAGTGTATGTGCTGGGTTAGGAACTGGCTGGAGGGCCGAGCCCAGAGAGTGGTGGTGAATGGTGCCGCATCCAGCTGGAGGCCGCTCACTAGCGGTGTCCCCCAGGGATCAATACTGGGCCCCATCCTCTTTAACATCTTCACTGATGATCTGGATGAAGGCATCGAGTCAGTCACCAGCAGGTTTGCAGATGACACCAAGCTGGGGGCAGATGTTGGTGGGTTGGAGGGCAGAAGGGCTCTGCAGCAGGACCTCGAGCGCCTGGACAGATGGGCAGAGTCCAATGGGATGGCTTTCAACAAATCCAAGTGCCGGGTGCTGCACTTTGGCCACAACAACCCCATGCAGAGCTACAGGCTGGGGTCGGAGTGGCTGGAGAGCAGCCAAACAGAAAGGGATCTGGGGGTGCTGATTGACACCCGCCTAAACATGAGCCAGCAGTGTGCCCAGGTGGCCAAGAAGGCCAATGGCATCCTGGCCTGCATCAGGAATAGTGTGGCCAGCAGGAGCAGGGAGGTCATTCTCCCCCTGTACTCTGCACTGGTTAGGCCACACCTTGAGTACTGTGTCCAGTTCTGGGCCCCTCAATTTAAGAGGGACATTGAGGTGCTTGAGCGTGTCCAGAGAAGGGCAACGAGGCTGGTGAGAGGCCTCGAGCACAAGCCCTATGAGGAGAGGCTGAGGGAGCTGGGATTGTTTAGCCTGGTGAAGAGGAGGCTCAGGGGAGACCTTATTGCTGTCTACAACTACCTGAAGGGTGGTTGTGGCCAGGAGGAGGTTGCTTTCTTCTCTCAGGCAACCAGCACCAGAACAAGAGGACACAGTCTCAAGCTGCGCCAGGGGAAGTTTAGGCTCGAGGTGAGGAGAAAGTTCTTCACTGAGAGAGTCATTCGCTACTGGAATGGGCTGCCCAGGGAGGTGGTGGAGTCACCGTCCCTGGAGGTGTTCAAGGCACGTTTGGACGTGGCACTTGGTGCCATGGTCTCGTCTCGAGGTCTGTGGTAACGGGTTGGACTTGATGATCTTTGAGGTCTCTTCCAACCTTGGTGGTGATACTGTAATGGATGGATACATGTCAATGCATGGGTTTGAATTTCCAGAGCATGCTTCGTTCTTTCTTTAGGATTTGTAGAATGGTTTTTCACTGCAAAATTTGGTCTTGGTTGTTCTCTGCTGCTGAGGAGCAATGTATTAAAGAAAAACTTGCAGCCTAACTGGCAGAGGAACTGAATGGTCTGTTTGTAATACTTGTTTTCCCACCTCCATGGAAGGCAGAGAGAAATCTGTTACAGATACACCACTCTCGCCTTTTCAAGAAACAGATGTACAATCTGAAATTCCTAAAAGCAAAGCCAGGAGACAAGGCTTGATTTCCCTATTATGACTAATATAAAATGCATTTTAAAAGAGTGCTGAAAAGGGGTAGTGGTGAAGACTAATGTCTTCAAGATTGTCACATAATATAAAGCTAAAGGGAAAAGGAGGTTAGTAAAGCAAAGCTATTAAAATATATTCATAAAGTGATCTGTGGTGCAGTGTTCATTCAACACCTTGACTGTATCAGCTGGAGTTTCTTACAACAGCAGGCTGTTACGCATCGATAGTATTTGATGAATGTTGACTTTCTCAATTTCTCTACCTCCATTTGTAATGCTGTACTTCCCCTAAAACTCACAGGGCAGAATTTGTCCTTTGGTGAATAAGTGAAAGAGTGGGAGAACAATCAAAACAATCTGTGATTTTCTATTTGTCAGTTATCCCTGTAGCTGAATAGAAACTGCGGATATGATCCATGATCAAGGCCAGCTTCCACATAGTACAAGGATTCAGGGTTCTTGAGTAAGGGAAAGATCTTGGCTTTTGTAGAAATGCTGATTTTAACTGATTTCTTTAAGAACAGAATGGTGAGCTTATCTTTTGACTTGAAATTCTCAAGCTAACTGCTCTTCAGGTCTCCCCCTGCAAACTTTTTGCATCTAATCCAAAGTGTAGAAACACAGATTTCGCACGATACCCATAAGTGTTTTGACAGATGAGATCTGGCAAATTCTGTCTGTTCTGATTTGCAATGTTAATTATAATTAAAAAAAAAAAAAACAACTCAAACTTTAGCTTCCAAGATAGAGCAACAAGTTGGAATTCCAGTGTTCAGTGGTTACTGACTAATTAACCATTAGTTAGCCACATTGGAAGGAGGGGACATTTCCTAAATTCACTGCATTAATAATAACCTTTTGAGATTCAGTTCAAATGTGTCAGTGGGACATGTGTGACATCAGGGAGAATCTTTTAAAAATAATTTCTCCCTGGCTGTTTGTTTGTTCACTTTCAGTTTCTTCTGCTGTACAGGTGAATACATTAGAACTGCCCAGTAACATTTTCATACTATGCTGCCCACAGAAAACAGTAATAAAAGATTATGGAGCTTTTAAACAATTTATTAATTTAGATATTCATATATACTAGAATTAGAGAATATGAAGCTTTTAGACCATTTTTTAATTTATATATTGATAAATACTAGGGTTAGAGATGTTGCAGTGCTCGTTCTTTGACCATATAGTTAATGTGCAGTGTTTTACTTGCGTACTCTGTTAGAAAAATAGTACACATATTTGACACAAACTGAAAAAATAATAATAAAAAACCCAAACCCCAACAACAACAAAAAAAGAAACAAAATTCCAACCTGGACTCTGCTTTGGGGTTTGTATTAACACGTGCAGGAGTCATTAGGAGATTTGGAACATCTATTTGTCTTCGAGTCACTGATTCCATACAGTCTAAAGGTGCAGATTTTCAGCACAAGGCAAACAGAAATGTTATGCTTACAGTCACTGCAACTGGGATGACAAACTTATAGGGGCAACTTGACTGCATTGCCCCCTTTTGCAGTATTTCTGTAATCTCACCTCTTATTCATGTTATTACTTTAAAAAAAAATAAAACCTTTTTGTGTGGATGTGGGCTTTTTTTTTTTTTTTTTGGCACTGATAGCTGAACTCGAGTTTGAAATTTGATTAAATATACCACCTTCCTGTTTGCAAGATGAGATGCAGGATATTGTTTCTGTCATTGGCTTTGGATGATTTATGCAAGTATACTTAGGAATACAGAATGGATTTAAATTGCCAATATTAAAAAAGAGCTATTTGCAAGCAACCTGTAGAACAAAAATCATTATAAAAAATGGTGAGTTCAGAATTTTTGTCTCTTATCATGGAATGTTTGGAAGTCTGAGGAAAAGCAACATAGCCTTTAAATCTAATAATTTATTTCACTGTAATGCTATAGTGCTTTTTAAAAATATGTATTTTAATATTATCTATTTGGCATTTTAAGACTGATGTGATGGTTTGTTAAATGGTTTTTGAACAGACATTGTTGTGTTTGAGTAATTGCTGTAGCTGAATTCCCAGAGTTTAAAGAGTTCAGATCCCTCCTATTACTATGCAATGTCTAATTCAAGTCCAAAATATGCTCTGGCCTTAGCTTTCAGGTTTTCAGAAGAAAAGCAACAGGATTTATTACCATAGTGGTCATTACCTGGAAAATATCACTAGAAAATGTGGTGAGGTTTGTTTGTATGTTTGGTTTTAAGCAGGCTGACTTCTTAGGCAATACCGACAAGTGATAAGCTTGGTAAATCCATAAGGCAGCACCACTAAACTGGCACTGGAAAATTGTTGTACATGTTGCATGTGAGATACAAAGATTTTTTTGAGGAAATAAGAGGGTTGCTAGCTAATGAATTCATCCCAGGTTTAACAAGACAGTAGTTTTCCAGCTGGGCATCTCAGCTGTTCTCATTCTTGTATCCTTATCTAGAATCTTAAAAATTGCTGCAGTCCCTAAAAGGGCACCTGGCACGTGCCCTGAGATTGTTTCCTGCTCCTGCCTTCCTACTTCTAGTATCAGCCCTTGTTAGAGAGGGAGCCCTGCTTTGACCCTCCTCCAAAGAAAGAAATACATATATGTATAAATATTTATATATAAATATTATATATGTATAAATAATTTGTCCCTTTTATTTTTTGCTTTATGTTAGTGCTTTCTGTCCAAGGATTGCATGTTCCACATGTGTATATACAAGAAAAACCTTTTGAAAATTTGCATATCCCTTTTTCTGCCTTGGTATCCCTGATCCTGTTGTACTTTGGGGTGCCCATTTCCACAGAGAAATATTAAAGGGGCTTAGAGACCACCTTGTGTTCTTCTCACTGGTGGAGAGGTGCAGGTGTGGATCTCTGTTAAAGCAGTTGTCTCTAAGGATCAAACATTTGGTCAGCAACATTTTCTAATACCTGGCATAATCTCAAGGCAGATCTGATGCAATACCATTTGGTATGTCTTTCAGCATCATGGTATGGAACGAACAGATTTTGTTTTATAGTCAGTTCCTCATCACTGTATCCCTGTCAGCAACACTGAGCCTCCTCTTTCCACCTATTGGTCTGTCTGTAACCTTCCAGAAAAAAACATGTGTCATAGCCTTATTTATTATTTGAAAGTAAGAGATACATAATTTTCTGCACCCAGTTGTGTTCTTAGATTGGAAGCAATGCCACCTACAGCTCTAAACACCTTCCTTTCTCATTATAACAACCTCCTTAAACCCCAGTCATTTTAGGTGTTATCAAAACATGTTATTCTAGGGCTGTCTGCTGTAGTTAATGTTGCATCAGGGATTTTGTTTGAAAGATTTTTTTTTTCCTCAGGTCTGTAACCAGGCCATAAAATCATAGGCAGGGCAGCCCTTTTTATACAGAGATAATCTGAACTGCTGGTGAAATCCTGTCTTAAAGAAACTGTCCAGCATTACTAAACTTCCTGGCCATAGGAATGTCTCCTAAATATGAATTAATGTTGAGATCCAGGGGACATAAATGTTAAGCACTCTCCTTCAATGCTGGAAATCTAACCAGAACAGACTGGTGTTCAGATTGTCTGACTTTGGCCTCCCAAAAAGAGCTATGTGCCAGAAGGCACATAGTAAGAGAAACAAATTGCTAAGATGAATAAAGCACATCTGTGAGATGTCTTCTCAGCTTAAGTTCTGTGAATCAAACTGGAAAGGGATGCAAGTCACACCTAAACTTATTAGTTAGATTCAAACCAGAATGGAATAAAAAAATAAACAGATGAGTTGTTGATGACATTTAGCTCAATAAGAAATACATTGGACAAGCAAGCAGAGAGGCCATCATGAGTGATTTACCTCCTTTCCCAAAGTAGTTGTCCTTTAGTTGTAACAGTGACAGACAAGCCCAAGCCTGACATCTGCAAGTGTGTTGCATGTGCACATACCTAAGAGTTGCAGATGTACTTCAGTCCAGATGGTTTTCAAAACTGAAGTTCAAATCCCTTCTGTTCAGGATACTCTGGTGGCCATGGCTGTTAGCTTTGCTTACTAGTATGTGTTATCTGAGCAGATTAGGTTGAACCACCTTCAGACTGTCTAAAGTCTTGTTCTAAGAAATTGCATAGTGACTGATCGGAGACTCGTTGCTTACTGAATTAGCCCACTGACGAAGAGAGAGGACTATTGCAAAATATGGACCACTAAATCCCCAGTTTTTCCACTAATTCCATGACTGCATCTACATTTCTGTACATAAGGATGGTGTTCCATGGCACATGCTGCTTTTCTGCAAGACTATTGGGAATATTCAACAAAGCACTAAAATGCAGTCTGCAAGATAGGACCCTCCGTATTTATTGCTGTCTCTGTCTCTGGCTGGCTGCTACAATGAGTTATTTGAAAGGGCCTGTCCTGAAGCTAGAGCCAAAATACTGTGGAGCAGCAGAGCTAATCTTACCATCTAGAAGCTCTTCCCTGCTGGCTGTCCTGTGATACTGAAGATTTCACCTTCAGTTACAAGCTGCTATCACACGACTTGAATTGACAATACTTTTGTTCAAAGCCTCCACAGCTACTTCTGTAGGGCAGCAAGGGGCTATGCGTTCTCAGAGAAAGCCTTTTACCATGAAAGACATCCTACACAGAAGTCTCTGATGTCATATCTCAGGAAGAAGGCTGTCTTTTCAGTCTTTTCTGCCTCATCAATCTGCATTGTCTAACTTGGTATGCCCAGACCTGAGTTCCTAATGTTTTCCAAAAAGCGAATGAAAGGATGAGGCCACTGTTTGTCCTGTCAGCTCTGCTTTGTAAAGGGTAATGAGATGACAAAGCAATTAGTTTTGGAATACATTAAATGAATTTGTAATATACTTATATGTTGATAAACACATCTACTATATGTCTACTGCATTGGTGCATTGTCCAAGAGCAAGAGTTGGCCCCTACCACAGGTTTTGAATACAATTCGGATGTTTTAAAAAGCTGTTGTGCTATTCATTTTATTTGTTCTAATAGAAATGCAGATTCAACAGAAGCAATTTGGCTAGCAGAGTGATCCTATTCAAATGAAAGTGGTGTTCCTTAACAATATGCTGTGTGGCAAAGCTAGTATTTCTTCTTGTCTTTGTATTGGATGCTCACCTCCAGAGCATAAGCACATCCTGATATGAATATGCATTCTGAACTTTCTTCTGTGCATCTTAGTAAGAACTGAGATGTATGTATTGCAGAGAGAGAAATATACTGCAGAGTGTTATAATGTCATCCTTCAGTCCTCAGCTGCAGCAGCTATACTTAACCTCTAGTACAAAGCAAATTACAGAGTCCAGTGAATTAGAGATCACTACGGGTCAAAGAGAAATTGATTTAATATCATGATGGTTCTCTTTGTTCTCAGCAGATGACATAATAAAATATGAAACTGGAAGACTGCTGTGAAGTGATTTCCAGCCATGAAATTCTTTTTTGTGGAATCCCAGTATTATGCCTGTTAGGATTTTGTTTTCTCATAGTGGCTGATGGCTCCTGCTTTTACTCTTGGGCAGCACCAAGAATGCTGGGGTACCGGAGATTCATGGATTCACAGAATGGTTTTGGTTGGAAGGGACCTTAAAGATCATCTAGTTCTAACCCCCCTGCCCTAAATGTCTGAGTAATCCAATGAGGAGTATTTGGGTTATCTTATTGCTACTGGGTGAGTTATTTTGATTGCTTATCTAGCAAGACAGAACACAGGAAAGGGCTTTGCAGAAGATTCTCAAGGATCTGGGTCCTGTTCCATTGTTTCACCGATGACCTAATATATGAAAATCCAGACCTCAGAGACATTTGTGCTCTCTAGGTCTCTGTATATCCACTCATTCTATCTGGGAAGTGCCCCTGTGAAAAAAAACCTGCCATGGTGATATACTGGAAAAATCCTACGTGCTCCTATAACATTACTTTTGCATGTGAAAAATTGTTGTTTCAATGCAGATACTATGCATCCATAAATATTCAGTTGTTCTGTTGCCAGAATAATGCAGTCTCCATATTATAAAAAATGAACTCAGATGTGTAAGCTTTGTGAGAGCACTTTTGGCTTCTTGAGGAGTCTTCTTCAGCTGGGGCCTGTGTCAGTTCTTTTGTGATTTTCATGGCTTGCACTGATTCGTGAGCACACACAGAGGCTTACCTCAAGTTCTGACCACTGATCCTGGGAGTGATATTACTAACAAAGCACACTAACAGTCCTCTGGATCAAAGAAACAGCAAACCATAGTAGGACTTTGCAAATATAGGTGCTGACATGTCCAGTATTTGAAGCATTTTAAGGGAGCCTCACTTTCAAAAACTGCTGAAACTGAAGACACTGCTCTTTATGTACAGATATGCCTGTTCTAGTTGCATGTGTGCTGATGCTTGCCTAGTCTCTGGTGGCTTCTTAAAGTTGAAATTTAAAGGGCTTGCAAATTATTTAAAAGGACACCATCCTCTTCCTGCACACTTCTCAGTAAACAACAAAACAGAGGAAACACAGACTTGCTAGATCTATTCTGAGTCTCATGTTCTTTTTATATTGCATTCACTTCCAAAGTCCTATCCAGCACTATATAGGAACTTGATAGCTTTTGAAGTATTGCTCCTAAATACTGTCTTAAGCTCAAAGCTACCCTACTAATAAAGCTAAAAATGATGTACAGTAGCACAAAACATGTCCAACAAATGCACAGGGTAGTTTCTGTTGAGGTTTCCATCTTTCTTTGAGGCTTTATATTCCTGAGAAAATAATTTTCACCATCCCTCTATATTATAGGAAGTACAAAGAAATTCAGCTCTGATTAGTTAAGCTCAGTAGGAAGTATGCTAGAAACACAGTATGCTGGATACATGTATATGTGCTTATGCTTTCAGGTGGACTCACACACTCTCTGTCCTTGTCTCTCTGCCTTCCTTCCCTTCTCAGTGAGTGTTAGCATATGTGAGAGAAATCTCTGAATTCAAGCAAAAGTGCTATTACAAAGTATGCTGAGCAGGAAGACTCAAAGCAGAACACTCAAGTCTAATGATGCTTTGATCCCTTACTTAATTTTTTTAATGAGAAAAGATAATAAAGTATCTGTTCCACTAAAAACATTTTCTCTCCTTTAATAGATGAGTCTCACAGTTCAAGAGTCACATTTTGGAAGCCTAGCTTCAGAGCAACTTATGGCAAGTTGGGCTGTGAAACAGGAGGCTGTGTGGTTTTGTTAGATAACCTGAAGGAGTCTGAAGAAGGTCATCCTCGGTGATAAGATCTGGTGCAAATGGTTGGATCCATCACGTGAGTGAGTGCTTTGTTTTCTGTTTCTGTTTAAACCATGCCATGCAAGCTGCTTTCAGAAACAGGGAATGAAACTGAATGATTTGCCTGCTCCAGTACAGTGAAACTATAAAAACTGTTATATATGTTTGTTTTTTTCCTTTCTCTCTGAAAATACTCAGTATAGTGATGCTGGCTTGCTTTGAGCCATTCCACTGCAAAGTAGCTTTGCAAATGAAACATCGATGAGCTCTACATTCTTGCTGTATAATTTTTTTGCATGCACTTTTTTGCCACTGTGGTCCTTAAATTTGATTTTAAAATCCTTCCATAAGTGTCCAGGATTTGCAGAAAAACTGACCTGCAATGAGCTTCTTTATGCTTCACTCTTGAAATGATTTTGTGGTGCGAATGATGCCCTTATTTCTGCCTGTGCCACCCTATGACTTTCCCAGAGGTGGTGCAGGTGTAAGTAGTGTCAGAGTTTGAAGCCCAGGAGACTATACAGCTGGTCCAAGAATCTGAACTTAGAAGTGCTGGCAGTGCCTTTTTGCTCTCTTGTGCTGTGTGGCTAATGTAAGACTCCAACTGAATGGGGATTCATGTCCTGGGATGCTCTAGCACAGTATTGTACTGTAGTGACATGTGAATCCAAGGATATAGATAACTCCATCAGACTCTTGGATCCGCAGCACTGTAATGATGAAAGGCAGCTGAAATCCTAATGTAAGCAGAGATGAGACTGAAAATCCATGCAGAGATGATCTGTTGAGTAAGAAAGTGCCATATTCACAGTGTTGCATCTTGAGAGTAAAACTGCACATTAAGTATCTCAAAAGCTATAGAAAAACAACACCTGGATATGTAACAAACTGACAGGTTTATTCTGAGATGACAGCATTATGGATACAGAATCTTCCTCAGTCTGTCTCTGTGATGTTTTCTTTTAGCATCCTCCCATAGCTTTCCTGGTAATCTGGGCATACCTGTAAAATGGTCCTCATTTAGTTGTAATGGATTACTTTCCTCCCAAAGGCAGAAAACTCTAATATTCTTTAACTGGCTTTTTAATTTGATGGTTTTAATTTGATTCTTTTGCAGTAAAAATAGATTTTTACAACCACAGGCAATGCCAAAATTTCTGAAATATTTCTGGTAGCTTTTTTCTTGTGGTAGATTATTCTGCAATCACCTCATCATGCCTTGATGTGGGTCTGATTAGGTGGTGGCCTTGTTGGTGTAAGATGGCAGAGGAAAGGGAATGTATTAGCTTATCCTAATGACTAGGCAGGCAAACAGGGCTGTTGTTGACAGTGATTGACAGGTAGAATCAAGTTTGGATATTTTATTCTTCCAAAGCAGAAATAAAACAAAAAACAAAAAAACAAAAAAAAAAAAAAAAAAAAAAAAAAAAAAAAANAAAAAAAAAAAAAAAAAGGAAGACTTTCTTCAGGAAGAGGTTTTCTATCCTAGAGATTTCTCTCCCTTTCAACAAATCAGTAGTTTTAGGTTGTTTCCCTAGTCTGCAAAGTTCTTATCTTTACATTTGCTTCATTTTTTCACAGAATTTGGACTTTTTCCAAACACTTGTTTCTTGACTTTGTGTAGTTAACTACAGCGATTTTCTGTACATAGAAACTGTAGTGGGGGGGGGTAAATTAATTACTGTGAGATTATATTTTAAAATATTAATATAGTTTATTAATATTAAGTATTCAGAACTTGCATCACCCCGATCACCAAAATAATAATAATAACAGGTTCTTGCATCATTATGGAAACTATATACAGGTTATAACAGGATCTAGAAATAACTAGTAAATATATACATTAATTGAACTCGATTAAACTGGAAGAGAAGGCTTTGCGGTCAGTGTACCGCTTGCGATCAACATGCCGCTTGCTCAGTAGATGGACGCAAGGAGCTCCTTTCTGCTTATGGCAGAAGGCAATTAACGATTACAAGAGGCTTTTGGTATTTACTCACAAAAATATTATCTGACAGTACACAAAGCTCGTGGCAGGGTTGCTGTCGGTAGGTGTTAGAGGCTTTGGAGTTTCCCCAGGCTGGGGAAAGGAGGCAGACAATCTCTGACCTGATCCTGGCTTTCTGGATGATTTGTGTTATCTCCAGGGCTTCCATCTGGGCAGAAGGCTTTCAGGTGCAGGCAGATGTCTTGCAGTGTGCAGTCTGGGCATGGTGTCACGCCGGCTATGCAGGCCGAACACGTGGAGGTATCAGAGCCTCAGCTCAGGATCAATGAGGCAACAGGCACGGATGCAATAGCAGACACACCTTGTAATGGCAAAGCGCACTGTGCTCCCTGCTCATCTCCTTTTTATCCATACAACCCAAGACTAATGGGCCTTTGGACACAGGATAGCAAATCAAATGGCAGTTAGCCAAGATTTGACCATATTGGGTGAAGCCATAGGCTTGCTTTACCCTTTTTAGGGCAGAACACAGGCCTTGCACAAGGCAACCGTGTGCACCTTGTTTACTACAGGGTCTGGGCAGGCCACAGACCCCAGACTTAGTGGCTCCAGGTTCTCTGTCCTCCTTCCTGTGGTTGTTCTCCCCAAAACAGAAGGAGGGAGAGCAGAAAAATGTGCCTGGGCAAGCCAGGATATGTACAAGCCTAATTTGGCCTGCTTAGGCCTACCACAACAGAAACATACTGCTTTTCATCTTGTATTGGTGTAAAAAGCAGAGAGGAAACCCTGAACTGAATCTTTCTTTAGAGATAAAGACAAGAAGCAGCTATGTGCATTGGCTGCTTTCTCATGGTTCAGGTCCAAGGCTCAGCTGTGCACTCAAACAGCTGGTGGAGACGGGAGGAGCAGGAGGGATGGCCATCCGCCACTAAGCAGTGCCTTAGAGTCAGATATTGGATGTTGTGGCTCTGACTATCTCTACTATGGCTCTGTTTTGTAGAGCTTTGAAAAATTAATGTAAGGTATTGTTCACTAACTGCACAAACTTTCAAGTATATTGAATTTCCTGAATTTGTGTGGGTTTTCAAAAGCAGAAACCTCAAATTAAACTTCTAAGTGATGAGTAAGAGCATTTCAGTGTATTCAGCAGTTCACATGGAGAGTCAGCTGAAATCGGTGGGAACAGCTAGGCCCTCAGCAATTTGGTAAATGAGAGCCATTACTTAAGGTGTGCTATAAGTATATTTAGGAGTGAGCCTAAGGGAAATCTGTTTCCCTTCCTTTTAATTGTCCTTTTTTATATACAGAGAAATGCAACTCTAATTCTGAAGAGAACGGGAAGCCTAGGTGGAAAAAAAATACATAGTTTTAGTTTTTCCTGCTTCTGTGATTAAAGCTTTAAAAGAAATCACTAAGGTCTTCCTGTGTCTGAAATAGATGGAGGGTAGCATGTCTGCAACTACAAAAGGCATGTTAAAATAGCTGGATCTCTTCTCTTCACCTCCTGCATCACCTCTGGTAACAGTGTGGTTTGTCGTGCAGCCTTGTTTCTTCCTGCAGGTTCCACAAGAAACCTGTGCTGTAGATCTTCACAGAATGTGCAGGGTATTCTCCAACAGAGGTACGAAATTTCTGTCACATACCTCTGAGTGTTTATATGGACTGGTTTAGATTCTCAAAGGAATAAACAGAAGCTTGAGGCTGTGTGGAGAATTAAGGGCAAGTGCTTTCTGACTACTGCCTCTCACTTCAGAAACTATATTCTGTTCCTGGACAACTGAAAACAAGCCCAACACCTTGGTGTTAGAAGGCAAAAAGCAAGGCTTGGAATCAATCTCATTCAGGTTGTTCATCTGTACAGCTGTTGCCTATGATGTGTGGTTTGAGGTCATGCATGTTCTGAGTACTTCTGTGTTCTCATGTCATGGGGCCAAGCATCCAATCTGATCTCTGGATATTACAGCTCTGTGCGCCTGGGAAAGGAATTGGAATGATAGTGGAAATAGGATGTGTTATAATCTGCTGCTGCTCAGGTGAGCCTCCTTGAGCACAGAATGAACTCTTGCATTTCCTGAAGAGGATTTAAGAATATGAGTGGCTCCACGCCTGTTAGCATAGTAACACCCACCAGCTTAATTTTAATGTAGTTCTTTAAATGCTTTGCTTGGTTAGGACTAAACATCATTGAACTTACAAGTTTCTGAATAGGATAAAACACTTTTGTGAAGCCTTTGTGAAACCATTTTATTAGTAGACAAGTACCTTTTAAAACTGTCAGAATAAGAGAGTAGCTATCTACAGACTTGGTGCCAAGAAGGAAATAAAATGAGATCAGATCAATACTGGCTAGGTTTGTTTCCTTCCATACCTGCTCTATCTAAGATTGTCAAAGCCAACAGCAATGATATCTCCTCAGTTACTGTCGCTAGGCAAGGAGTAGCAGATATGTTCCAGCTGTTTGGCCTCAGATTTCGCCATCTCTGCTGGAATACAGCAGTGATCTAAAACCCTGAGACAAGACAGAAGGGCTTCTCAGTTATCTGAGACAAGTTGGCATGAAATAAAATATTGTGGACCTCCTTGCTGAGAAAATAGTAGCCAAAACTGCAAGATGGAGTGGGAAGGTAATGAATTGCAGCTGGAGATAACTGTAGCATGGCATATAAATTTACTTAAAGCAGGGGGGAAAGATTGAAGGACTTTCTTGGAGTGAATGATTTCATAGATTATTGATTTGGGCAGCACTTTATTTAAACATTAAAACTCTGAATGAAGCAAGTTACCCTGAAGAAAAATGTGTCAGGTATAGAACTTGTTACAGCTAACTGGTTAGCCTCTGAGGACTTTTTAAACTGTCCGGATATATTTATTATAGAAAATGTTTTCTTGAGGAAAAAAATAGACTGTTTTCCCCCTCCAGAGTATGCTGTGGTGTTGTCTGATGTGAATGCTTGAATTTTATGGTCTGTTATCATTACAGTTACTGTATGGCTGTGCTAGAGAATTTTTAACAACCTCTCTCTGTTTCCCAGGGAAAGAGAATAAAAAATAACAACTCAAAGGGAATAAAAATTACTGCAACAGTAAATAGCAACAGTTGTATCATTACCCATCCAGATACATTATTATACTTAGTGCTGTCTCTGTGAACTGCCCCACAGTGATACAGAAGCACTTAGAAAGACCTATCATGCAGCAATGAAAAGGGGCTTTAGGACATGGAATGACAAAGCTTATTCCTGCATTTCTCATGGCTTCTGAAAGTCTGTGGATAATAAATCCCTCAGACTTCTAGTTTTACTGCCAAGCAAGATTGGTAAAATAAAAGTCACACAGTAGCGTGAGAGGCTATGGAGAATACTTAGTCTATACTTAGAAGGATCAAGTCTTCAGTCCTTTAAAGAGCAAAAGGAAGGGATGTGGGAGAAACAAGAGGAACAGGCTCACTCTACCCTGATGTCTTGTCAAGAGTAATGCAGAATTTTCTGTATGCTGGTTTCAGGGTCTCCATGAGTGCTTTGCTGTTGTTAGGAGTATTGATTTTAGCTCCTGTATATACAGTCTATGTTCTAACACTGACAGACCAAACTGACTCCCATCAGACATGGTGCCACTTGGACCTGCTTCTCTGTATGTGTGTATGGCTAAGCATTTCAGAATATCAAAATCAAATTTGTGACACCTAAAATCCTGAAATCTTTCTATTCTTTTCTTGGCTATATGAGCTATGTGGAGGCTAATGAGCTCATGTAGTAAGCTATAACTGGCATTAAACTGTCTTGCAGGTTTTGCAGTTTAGGCTGAAACAATTCCTCATGTCCATTTCTATGATTACCCTACAATTCTTTTCTTCTTTTTCATTTGCATTCACCTTAATCTCCCAAACATTCATCTTAACATCATTTTAACGTCTTAACATCTTAATGTTGTTCCCATTTGTCAAACACAAGGACATTCATTTCTAGCCACTAGTGAACAGCATCATTACTGCCCTCTCAGAACCGTCTCCTGGCAGTCTCACAACAGCCTGACTGCACATCCTGTGGGAAGTGGGAGAGTCCTCAAATACAGCTCCACTGCAGGAAGCAATTCTTACCTGAAATGTGAAGGCTCTTTTCATGCAAAAAGGTGGTTCTCAAGCTCTAGAAACTTTTCTAAACTAAGTCTTTTAAAAATTATCCTTCTGCCCTCTTTCAAGCTGTAGTCCAGTGCTTTCTGGGTGCCTTTGGAAGATAGTCAGGCAGCATTCAAAGCCAGAGCACTGGCTTTGAACATCATGATGTATGAAGATAAAAGATAAGATGTGTGTTCTGAACAGGAAAGACACATTAATTTGTGTGTAATGCTTCATTCATCATAGAAATCAAATATTCAGCTGCTTGCAAATGAACCTATGTCATGCACCCAAGATCAGTTCAGTCAGTCCAGAAAAGGGTTTGCAAGTAGCAACCTTTCACAACAACTGAGTCCTTGTTGATACTGTTTTCAAACATGATGTGTATATGTTTTCTTCTCCTGCTTTTAAAAGACTTACAGAATGAGTTAGGGGCAGCAATGTCCTGCACAGAGGGAACAGGAACAGCAAATGGGTTATTAGCAGTGCAGTGCCTTCAATTCTTGTGAGTTGAGTGGACAAAATGTGTGGTTAGTATTAGATTAGAAGTGCTTGATACTGAAGCTCATTATTTTGAAGCTATAGCTAATTTTGGTTAGCTTACTCCCAGGAAATGCTCTGTCCAGCTTGTATGGTTCCTTTCCCCTAGCTAGCAGAAACACCTTCCCTATCCCAAATTGCACCATTTTGAATTGCAGAAGATTACATTTCTTCTTGTGTATTTGTGTAGTGGGTACCAGGTCTAGGTGTGCTTTGCTGTGGGCACAGCAGCTCAAGAGTTCAGCTGTGTAAGTTCACAGCTTGCTTCCATAAACCAGACAAATGTGTCCTTTATTGCTGAACAAACATAATGTCGTGGTAGGCTGTCATGGGTTTAAAGAGCCGACAGAGTGAAGCTCTCAAACGAATTGGAGAAAAAAACCAGAATTGTATTTGGAAAGAGTGTTAGAGATAGAAGTTACAAAGCAGATACAGAATCCATAAGCAAATCCCCTGAATTTCCCCCCAGCCCAAAACTAAATCTATCATCCCCAGTGCTCCAGTTCTCCCCCCGCCATGCCTCCGCCATCCAAGAGGCCTAAGCACAGCCTCTGGAGGCCCCAACCAGGCCTATCCTTACATGTTTTGTCCTGATAACGCAGCTCCTGCCCGACGCAAGGCTGGAGGAGGAGGAAAGGAGAACAAGCTGGCCTTGCCCTGAGCTTATGAAGAGATAGCAGAATTGTGGGATTGAATAACAAAATCTTCAAGTCCCTAGAGGACTATTTTAACCCTATAGTTCCCAACCTGGGACATAGGCCTAAATAGGCCAAAATAGGCTTCTACGTGTCCTGGCTTGCCCAGACATGTTTTTCTGCTCTCCCCACCTTCTGCTATGGGGAGAACTAACCGCAGGAAAGAGGACGAAGAACCTGGAGCCAGTGAGTCTAAGGACTCTGCTTTCCCAGACATGTTCTCCTGCTCCTCCTCCTTCTGTGCTGGGGGAAGCAATCGCGGGAAAAGAAAACAAAAGCCCTGACTTCACCTAATATGGTCAAGCTTGGCAAAATGCCATCCTGATTGGCTAATCTATGTCCAAAGGCCCATTAGTCTCGGGCTGTATTGATAAAAAGGGATGAGCAGGTAACACAACCTGCTCTCTGCCATTGCATTCATGCTGCTGCCTCATTGCATTCTGAGCTGCCTGGAAACTCCACTGCCTCAAGTTTTTACCAGGAACAGGCTCTAAATGCCTGCATGCGATCAGCCTGTACAGACAGCATGACATTGTGCCAAGACTGCACATTGCATTGCATCCTGCCTGCCTCTCTGCAAGGCTTCTGCTGATTCAGGAATCAAGACGAACCAGGTCACAGACTGTGCTAGACTCCCAGCTTCCTGAGAAAAGAGCCTGGGAAAACTCCAAAGCCTGTAATGGCTTTGGGACCACTGACAGCAACCCCTCCATGTGCTTTGGGCACTGTCTGATAGTATTTTGTGAGTAATACTTAAAGCCTCTTGTATTTCACTAATTGCCTTCTCCCATAAGGAGCTTCTCGTGTCCATCTAGTGGACAAGCAGGGTAATTAACCTCAAGCAGTATATTGACTGCAAGAATCTTCTCTCCCAGTAAAATGTTTGCATTTGCTGGTTACCTCTTAAAGTGTTCCAGTTTTCCCTGTTCCCTGTGTGTATAAATTTCTAAACCATGCATTTTGAACCTTGTAAATAGGTGTTCTGGCGAGATTTAATGTTAACAACTTTCATAGTTATTAGCAATCTTCACCTAGATATTGCAATTCATATCGATTTTTAATTTTGTATCATTTGTAACACATAAGACAGTCAACACTACCTCAGTCATTTCTGACTACCCTTAAAACCAACACACATGAAGTTAATATCAAAGAAAGAAACTTGAACAGAAGGGCATGTTACCATCATCTCTGTGCCCTGTGCTGAAGGCCATACCACCACAGTAAAGGTATTGCAGGGTTTATGGTCCTTGAGCAGGTTATAGAGCTTGGATCAGTTGGTTTTGTAAGGTAGCTTGATTCTTTTTTCCTCTCTTGTGGTCCCAGAGAGCACAAACTTTCCTACTAAGCATGATCATAGAATCATAGAATGGTTTAGGTTGGAAGGGACATCAAAAATCATTTAGTTCCAACCCCCTGCCATAGGCAGGGACACCTCCCACTAGAACAAGTTGCTCAAGGCCTCATCCAACCTGGCCTTGAACACCTCCAGGGAGGGAGCAGCCACAACCTGTTCCAGTGTCTCACCACCCTCACTGTGAAGAACCCTTTCCTAACATCTAGTTTAAATCTCGCAGTTTAAACCCATTACCCCTCCTCCTGTCATTACAAGACCTTGTAAATAGTCCCTCCCCTCTCTATATTTTATCATAATAGTATGTTTAAATTTATCTCTATTCTGACCTATTTCAGTAAGTAATGCTTTTCTGGGAAGGCAGAGAACAGGGAACACCAAAGAAAAACAATTAGAATATCTCTGTCCTGTATTCCACCTTAAATTTCTGGTAGATATTCTACTGCAATTTCGCTTCCCCAGAGGTTTTGTTGTTTAAATATTTAAACAATAAAAATTACTAAAGCTCGAAGAATGATGTCTCATGATATTCAGTGACCTGAAGATAAGCTGTATCAGCTCTCAAGAAGGGAAAGAAAAGACTTACATGTAGATGGTGAAGAAATGCAGTCTTAGTAAAGCTCTGTAAGTGAAATCACCCTTGAAATTCTTTTATGCTAGGATATGTTATCTGACAGGCCAATTCTGGAAAATTGTTGTCTTAACTAATTAAGATACATTTTTGACAGTACAGATACCATATAATCGAAGCAAGTTGTACACAAGCTAATAATTTAATTTTTCCAAGCAAAGCTAACTATGCTGTGCAAAAAAAGACCTGTCAAGGAAAATGTCAACATAGCAGAGGAACTGGAAGTCAGGAACTGGAATACACTTTGAGGCAGACATCTCAAAACTAGCTTGTATGCCTAGCTGACTACACATACGAAGCCTCAGCCCAGGACAATATGGTCTGTTTATACATTTTTGCACACTGAAAAAAGTCATTGGTGCTGTCTTCCTCATGTGAGAAGAATGTTTTTGACCTAAAGTCACTTACTGTTGTATCCTTGCAGCTAGAGCTCTTTGCACATTCAGTTTAAAAAAAAAAAGAAAAGGAAAATTATATTAGAAAACATCCCGTGTATTTTAGAAATATACATGTCCGTGGCAGAGTTGATTCATTGGGATTTCATGGGACACATTATTTGTAATGAATTATTTGAAATAATCTGTTTGCTTTAATGCAGACAAAACTCTAGCTCTGTTGTTAAGATTGGCACTGCTGGGTGATCCCTCCTGCCCAGGGCTGGTGGGATGGCTCGCCGCACCCTCATGTACCTTTTTCAGGACTGCCTCCCTTTCAGTGTTAGACCAAAGACTTCATGTCACATAGCAAAACAGCCTGTATTTATTCCTAGGATGTTGTAGGATTGTAATCATGCTCCAACAACATGATGTGAGCAGGAATGAACAGTAAGGGCCAAGGATCCTACAGCTTCAGTTTATATGATGCAAATCCTATGTCTCTTCCTTTAGAAAAATAACAGAAATGCCACAGCATGCTCCGCCGTCTCTGGGGAGCAGAACCAGTGCTTAAGGTGATTGAAACCTTAGTTTGCTCTCCACAGTTTTGCTGGTAGATTAGCACAATACAGCCTTGGTAGAGGGGCTGCTCTCTAGGCAATGTTGGGGAGTGGGAGGGATTTTTGTTGATTTTTTTATTTTTAAGGTAAGCAATAATAAACCACAGCAAAACGCTTTTGTCTCGGGCTCAGAAATGTTATAGCAATTAGGTCCTGAAGCAATTAGGATCAACAGCACTGGTTTTGTTGGTGTTCCAGTGAGGCATACCATGCGCAGAAAACAGCCCACCCTGTTAGCATTCTAGCACTCTGTGCTTTAAGCCTTGCAGATAAGCTGCCAGTGGATGTTTTGTGCTTCTGCTGTTCTTTGGAAACTGCTATTTCAAGTGTCCTGGTTTGAAATTTAAGGGAATAGATTTGCTCAATCAAAACATTTTTCTGCTGAAAAACAACAGCATATTGAGTCATGTAATATCACAATGTACATTTGTCATACCGGAGATTTCCAATTTAGATATGTTTTCAATCCACATTTATTTGCAAAATAATTATTCACCTCTTACATTAAGCAGGAAGGTACGGTCCGATTCCTTGGTAAGGGAGGGGGGAGAAACCCACTGCCTGTTTAAGAGATTCTAGCATTTCTCTGCTTTAATACTCGATGAATTAAAATCCTTGTGGCAAGTCCTAGATCAGCAACTAGCCTTGACTGCGCTTGATACTGTGAGTCTTGCTCAGGCAGCCCAAGTTCCCTTGCACCCCAGTTAAGAGTTGCCCCAGCACCATTTGGTTAGGTGCAATTCAAATTCAGGTCCATACATGACAAGAACTGCAGATGGCTCCATGCAGCTGTTTTTGGTTTTTTGGTTTTTTTTTTTTTGTTTTGTTTTTTGTTTTTTGTTTTTTGTTTTTTTTATAGTGTCTCTTTAGTGAAGCAGAAATCTTCCTTCCAGTTACACCTGGTTTTTAACCCTTCCTTTGTAAAAAAAAAACCAAAAACAAACAAAAAAAACCCCAAACTAAAAACAAAACAAAACAAAAAACCCAAAACAAAACAAATAAAAAAACCCACAACCAAACCCGAACAAAAACATAAACAAAAAAACCCAGATGGTGATTTACATTTCTCAGGGGAACAAAAGCAGTGAAGGTTAGCATTGGAGCTGCTTAGTTCTCCCTGAGTATCCCTCCTCTGACCACGCAACTGTGCTTTTCTGGGAACCTAAACCAGCTGCAGACAGACATTTCCTTAAGGTTCATGGCTTATTGACCCAGGTTTCAACCAACTACACTTTCTGAAGTAGAACAACATGTGTTACCACTGTTCACAGCTTGCTCCCACAAGAACCTGTGCTACTTTGCACAATAAAACCCATCATGTGTTTGATTCTAAAAAAGAATTTGCCTAAAAGGGTAGCGTGAATCTCTTTGAAATAGAAAGGTATTAAATTTTTATGGGTGAAAGTGGAAAAAACCCTGCCTTTATGTACTACCAATTTGTTACATTAAATATCATTTGTGTGGTCCATGCCACATCTACAGCAAAATGCAGCTGTGCAAATGGACACATTATTTGGCTTTTGTCAGGTTGCATCAGTCAAAACAAATGCTGCCTTCTGTTCCTCGGCTGCCTTGCCCACGCCTGTGCCCTCCTGGTTCTTTGCTCAGTGGAATCCCTTTTTTGCTCTCATTCTGTCTGCTACAAATGGTTAGGAGTGGGAGTCAGCAGAAACATTGATTTTCATTCCAACTGAGGACAGCAGCAGGCAGAGCAAGGCAGCCAGGCTCTCCAGCCCTTTGCTGGGGTGCAGTGTAGTTCTCAGTAAGCTGGGAAAGCTGACTTAATGTTAGGAAGCACTTTGGTTTAGACTGGTTTTCTCCTGCAAACCTAAACAGATCTGATCACTAAGGAAACAGCCATGGGAATTAAAGGCAGGCAGGAGTAAGGGAGCAGGATACTACTGCCCATGGGAGAGAGGGGCCTATGTCTTTGCCCAGCAGACATATGACTGTATCACACAGTGGTCACCTCCCTGTCCAGCAGTTTTGATAGTCCTGATGAGTTCCCACCCACCACATGAAGTGACCTGAGCCTTCTTTCTCTTAGTTTCACAACATATATCAGGAATCCACATCACACTGCAGGTTTTTGGTGCTTTCGCTCAAGTTTTCATTGTAAGACACCTGAAGCAATGAAAGAAACCATCCAAGATATACTTTTTTTGGGCAATGTGTTTCCAGCTGCTGTCCTGTATTTCTGCTAATACAGCCAGGTGGTGCAACTCCCATCCTCCTCCTGGGGGAAATGTCAGAGTGAGGCTATTAACAAGGATTTTGTTGTGCCGGCTAAGCTTCTCAGAGACCTGCAGAGCATGGGGACTGAAGTGCCTGCTGGACCTTTGTCTGTGTTATAACTGCTTTCAGAAGTCATGGTAAAAAAGCTGTAGAGATGACAGTAAATTTAAACCTATTAAAAATCTCTCTGTTTCGAACTACTGTACTTCTGTTCACTTGGCATTACCCTGATCTGGCTCCTTCGCAAGCAAGTGTAACAAAATCAGCAGAAAGCCAGTGCTAGTGTGGCAATGAAAAGGTTTAAAGTCTAATCAGAAAGTGAGTGAGTTCAGGCCTCTAGTTTTGGCCCAAGTATTCACTTGGGAGTAGTATCTGTGGAGAAATGGAGCTCTTTCTGGTGAATTTAATCTGGTTACACTGGGTTGCATGGCAGCAATTGACAGTATTATAGAAATTATTCATGCCCTTTTCTGCTTTTTTTATTTTACCTAGTTTAAGTTCCTCTGAATACTTCACAATTCAGCAAATGACTAATTTATATCGGCAGGTTTTTTCCATTTTCTTTTTCAGCTTGTTTAATTTTTGCGTAGACTCCTTGATTTTCTTCACTTCCATTTGAAATCCCCCAATGTCATAGTTGGCTACCTAAGTAAAACACACTTCCCTTTTGGGATCTCATAGCTTCCTAATTCAGAATTTCATTCTTATGAAAAGCCTTTAAAAATGTGATTGCTAAAACATCATGGATAATCAAGCGAAGCAATGAAACAGCCCCCTAAGAGAAAACACACTTCAATTCATAAAATATTCCCTGTAGATGTCTTAGAAAATGTTCCCTCTCCTCCTGCAATTCCCACTAGCAGTAGGACACGCTTTGCATTGTAGATATTTTTCATAAGTGTCAGGCACCTTAGAAACAGCATTCTTTCTCCTTTGCACTCTGTGAAGTTTAACCTAAGGGATTTCATCTGGGGGCATTCACAGGAAGAGGCAAGGATAGATGCAGACCTGTCCTCTGTGCTATGCTAAACAACTACATGGAGTCCTTTTTTCTAAGCCACTGCTTTAGATAAAGCAAGTAAATCTCTGGCAGATAGGTAGAAAGCTACTCGCTTTGGTGTTTTTTGATGTGGACACAGAATTTGGCCTCGCCTGTGCAAGTAAGGGTGTGTCTAGGGTGTCCTTGCAGGGACCTGGCTTCAGATGTGGATGCACAAGTGCACCAGAGTGCCTGACTCTCTGGATATATTTACTACAAGGTGTTTTAGAGCAGCACACAAGATACAGTGGCTTGAAATCTAACGCTTCCCCAGATCAGTTGTTGACTTGACCTTGATAAATTTCAAAACCTGAGGAATTTTCCAAGTCAAAAGCAAAATGTGCTCCGGCCACTCCTGAGCCAGGAGCTTTGAACTTGTGTCATTTTCTGAAGATGTCTGTTTCACTAAGGACATCCTCTTTATCTGGTCTGTGAGTTTTGATCAAGGCCTGGTTTTAGTGCTGAGGAGTCACACTAAATTTGGTTTTGGCTTCCCTTTATCAAACGAAAGACCTGTACTGACAGACATGTGGCAATGTGTTTGAAAGATACCATAGTCTCCGTACCTGCAATTGTGAGAGAAGGTAATGTAGGACTGACTGTAGCCCTAAAAACTACAAAAATAATTTCCTTGCTCTGAACTTTCTAATATCAAAATGGCCTGATGCAATGCATGTGAAGGCCATGCTGCTTGGATTAAGTTCATTCTATATTTAGATATTTAATTTACTTTAACTGCTTGTTTGAAATTTTCCCTACCAGCTGTGGCACAATTACCTATTAGGGTGTAAATCAAATGTTTCTAAACCAGTGATGCTCTTCTTTCTCTCTCCTCTCCTCCAGTATGGTCTGATCCTGGTAGATGTCGAGGGTTTGGTTGTTTAGTTTTCTGGTTTAGTTGTGGGTTTTGTTTTGTTTTTTTTTCTTTTTCCAAATGACTCGAGGGCCAATAGTCATGACTGCTGTCATGTAAAACACCATCTGTGATTCTGGCTTGGCTGTGCTGTGTTCCAGAATGCATGACGTGTGAGCAATAGTTCAGATTGTGGTTATGTATTGCTCTTTCATGGTGTTATATGTACAAGACAGATATCCTTAAGGACTTTTCTGTGAGCAGTGCTCTGAATAAATAGAGCCAAAGCTATCAGTTTAGCAAGATTTGAGGTAAATACTTTGCATACTTACTTAATTACAGATTATGAGCTGGCGAAAATCCCAATAGTGTGTGGTTTATTAGCAAGCAAATGACAACCCAGTGAATAGATAATTCAAAATGAATGTATTGCATTGAAAGTAGTTGTAAGATGGAGTGAATGAGCATAAAAAGCCACACTAGGTCTGGCCAATCTCATGAGCAACATTTTTCAAGACAGCTCAAAGTTGTACAAAACAATGCCTTAAAATCTCAGGGTTGGATTTCTGCAGATGTTGAGTTGCTACAACTTCTACAAGCCAACATCTGCCATAACCTGCAAATGTTTTGGAGGCTCCTGTTGGCCAGAGCAGAAGCTAACATTAATTTAATCTCCTATAGAATAAAACAGAGATTAAAGATAAACCTGAACATCATTAAGTCCTGATGAGAACAAGAGGTGCCTTGCAAGAAGAGGTCCTGCAAGGATGAATGAAAAATGCTTAAACCAAAAGTTACATAAACCCCCTTCCTGGTGTTTGAAAGCAGAGGCCACACTGTCCTCTTGGTGTTAGAGACAGACAAAAATTACCAGCACCAAAGCAAACATTTGTCTCCTAAGAGCAGTATCCAGCAATGTAGCTGCAAGACTTGCATTTATGACCAAAAACTAATGTTTAGAAAGAAATAGCAGAGGTCCAACTCAGAGAGAAGATATGCTTGATCTTCCCCTACCCATCTCTTTCATTAAAACTATTATCTGTTAGTGCCTATTACCTATTTATGGTTTTCTATTATGGGAGTTATATTGGTTTATATTTCTGCTGGTCTGTTCCCTCATTTATCTGTTATCTGTCAATAGCTATTACGCAGATATGCACATGGTATGCCTAGGTCTACATTAGCCTCTGGTAATCTCTGTTCCAGAACTGCGGCTCACGTTTCTGTTGTAGATGAGATTGACTTGTGGCTGAGTGCCTCTCTGTGGGATTTTTGACTGTTTGGGGGCTATAGTGGGAATTTGAACTGCATTGATCAAGCAACTTGAAACAATCTGACAAAGTGCTACATCAACTGTACATAACAATAGAGGGATGTATGGTACCTGCTGGAGATCAACTAGGGAGAGTAGCTAATACCAGCTAAGAATTATGTAATACCATTCCTCTGCCTGTGATGTGATCTCCGTCATGTGGTCTCCATCATGTGATCCTTTTGCAGGCTCTACCCACATATCCTCTTGCCCTTATCTCCATGCACAGCTTGGCCTTATCTTTTTTTCTCAGTTTGGTTCAGTCACTGCTCAGCAGAAACTCGGGCTATAGTAATGTCTCATCCATCAGGACGGATTACAGTTATTTCTCCCTCTCATTCTGGGTGGAATTCTGTTTTGGCAAATGTTTGGGGGAGAATTTTGTATTTCATCTGTGTTTGGCAAGAGCCTTCTCTATTCTGGCATTTCCCCTCCTTGTTTCCCCTTAGAAAGGGGTTGTAGGAAGATTAAATTCCTTATAGGTGACCCTACTCTGAGCTCAGAGGGCCACAGCATTGAGTATCTTCTTAGAAACATGGTGTCCTAGATATAGCTATATATATACTAACAATACGTATGTATTTGTAAGAGCAGAGGGAAAGTTTAGCATATCTGCGTCCAGCTCAACTCTGTGAACAAGACACTAATTTTTATTTATAGCCTTGAATGTGTGTAGGTGCATATCTAATTCCAGCTCACCACAAGTGAAAGAGAAGTTTTTTATTTATAGATATGTGTACAGCATGTTCATCTCTACAGAATCTCTGAATTGTTCCTCAACAAGACTGACAGCTGACAGCTCTGACCAGCTTGACAAGGTGCTTTTGGGTAGATTTCCCAATATTTAAGACTAACAGCCAAACTCTCCACTTTTTTACATAGACAAAAACATCAGGTGATCAGGCTGTAAGTAATTTACATAAAAGAAAACTTTAAACTGGTTTATTTTAAACTTTTTTTCTTCAGACTAATAAGCTCTGTATTATAAATTCCATAGCCGGGAATCTGCCTTACCTATTTTAAAAATTATTCAGATCTGAATACAAAAAGCAAACACTCATCACTGAGTGAGAGTGAAAGATTACTTGAAACACTACTTATTTTCTCTATTTTGATCTCTAAGTTGGTTTGGGAATTTACAAAGAAAGGTTGCATCCAGTGGTTCTTTCTGTGACTATCACCTAGGGGGATACTGTTACAGGGAGGAAAGGAACGATCCTGAAGGAAGGTTTTTTTAGAGTGATTTTTATCTGCCAGCTGATATTTGTAAATATGAGGCCTGGCTGCTCTGAAGAACAGGAAAAATACCTCTTATCTCAGAGTAGCAAGCTACCATCTGTGAGCAGTCAGGATTTTAAAGTGTTGGATGGCAACATGGGTTTTTGAGGGTTATGTTTATGCTGGCCAGTGCATGGGAGACCAGTCCTTTTCTTATTTGTATGGCAGTCAGCTCTGGCTTACAGGGTGCAGCTGACATTCTTTGGTGCTATACAACTGTAGAGGGAGAAAATAATGCCCTTGCTCTGCAAAATTTGCAAGTAAATGTAAGGCAAAACTCTATATATGGGAGCAGACAGGGTAACAAATAATCGATTCCATTTTTTCTGCTTCTTCAACTAGCAGATTTGTAAACAGCTGGAGATCCCAATTTGATTTTGAGCTACACAGGTATGAAGATCAAAAATTATATTTATGAAGTGAATGAATAGCTTAGGTTTTAGCCTAAGCTACATTAGGGATTTGTGCCATTCCCCACCCACACCTGTCCTTAAACCTAGGTTTGGAATTCGTTGCTTGAAGGCTTCTCCAACTTCATCTGTATCCATAAGCAAGTCAGCTCTGCCAATGTGTCAGCAAAACCTCCTTCACCCTTTGCCTCCAGGACCAACAGCAGCCAGGGTAGAGGGTATTTCAGTCCATGTCATTAGCCTGTTGTAAGTTATACGAGTCTAAAGCAGTTCATACAAGCAGCAGAATTGAAAAGCTAGTTGTATAGAATGCCTGGGATTTGTTCCTGCACTGGCTTTAGGAAGCTCCGAATGCAAACCTCCACTTCATCTCCAAAGCACAACTGTATGAGTGAATGGTGCAAGGATGCACAGATAAGTCCTCTGTGTAAACACATGGATAGGGTTTTGTGAGTGTGACAGCATGAAAAATGAACCTGCTGCACCTGAAATTCTCAGATATAGTATCACATTTAGTAAGCTCTTTTCTCTTTTGTGTCTGTTGCTTGCAGAGAAGTATTCTCCTTCCAGCATGGTCAACTTGCCACCATGGTGGCATCAGAAGGAGAAAGAAACAAGCACAGCTTGCGGAGAGGATTACTGCCTGTCATTGCCAACGAAACTCACTTCAAAGTGTTGCTCTGTGCATTATTAAGGCTAGCAAACTAGATTGTAAATAAGATGCCTGGTTTCCAGCAGACCTTACCTGTGCCATTTGCTGGGAAGCAGATGAAACCTGGCAGATGTGACTGCAGCAGTTGAAGTCATTGCTGCCAAACCACAACTGTTGCCTGTGCTCCACAGTGCCACTCCTGTTGTGCTGAATGGCACAGTGAAACATTTTCCTGAAGCCCAGTCCTCCCTGCTCATGCTGGACTTCTTTAGCAAGATCCTACCTTCTAATTTAAAAGAAAAGCAAAAACTTCACTGCCCTTAACACAGACAGTTTCAGATATTCAGTTTCCATGTGCAGCTGTACCAACAAAAACAAGAAGTAGAGATGTGGAGCAGTCTGGGATGCAGAAGTGAGGAGAAGATGAGGCTGAGGTGAATTTTACCACCCATCTTAACACTAAAAAAAAAAAGCTTATGGGCCTTCTTTTGCAATAGAGCAGTGATCTAGGGTGGGGAAAGGGGAGAGTGACACGGCACAGGCCGCTAGTGTCAGGTGAAACTACCACAGGTTGTCCTGCAGCCCTTCACCTGAGCCATGCACCTTTCAGTTAAGCAGCCTCATTTCTCTGCCAGTGAACACTAGGCACTTAGTTGGAAAATGTTATCCCACAGCATTTAAATGGACAATGAGCAGCTGATTGAAAACCAAGGGTCAGCCTTGAGAGCAGCACCTGAGAAAGGGTTTGTTCAGTGCAGTTGTAAAGCATCCTTATGTTCTGGGTTAAAAAAAAAAAAAACACACAAGTAGTTGGAAGGTCTGCAGTGAGGTGGGAGGAGGGGCCTTGAGACAAACATTTCATTGATTTTTCTGTTGTCTGAAGTGAACTTTCATAGTGGAAGAGGCTGTTAGAGTGGTGGTTCTGGTAATGCTGTGCTGCTGCTGCTGAACTGGCTTGTATTCACAGTCTTGCTGAAGAACAGAAACTATAAGAAAAAGACATTTTGGATGGCAGTGCTGGTATATATGTCTTGGCAAACAACTGCAATGAGCCTAGTTTGAGTTTTAAAGTACAGCTATTAATTGCATGCTATTGTGCTAAACATTGATGAATTTCTTTGTGGCAGAAAATATGTGCACATTTCTTCTAGCATTAAAGCCTTTCCTCTTTGGTGATGGTAATTAAAAAACAAGGACAATATGACTGGCAGAAGGGAGTGGTGTTTTTTTTCTTTTTCTAAGACAACATAATTTATAAATTAAAAGCACTGTGTCTCAGCCAAAAACAAGCTGAAGGGTGGTCTTCTGAACTGTGGCATGAATGTCATCAATGAAAATGAAAGGTAAAGATGAAAAGCATCTTATTTTCCAGCTAGAATGTGCACTTTGCTAGTATATTTAAATTGCACAGAGATGAGCTTGTAACCCTTCCTCACTCACAGGGACACCTGGTCAAGGGAATACCAGCTCCCTAAAACCAGCCACTGACAGTTCTGAAGATGAACAGAGGGAACTCCCCAAAGTCAGAAGTGCCTACATTAATCTGGGAAGGCCTTGCCTCTATAAACAAAATTGGATGAAATAGAGGGTGCATAAAGGACCTGGTAACAACTACTGATAAGTAAATATCTTCTTACAAGTACACTTTTACTTTACAAATAAATAATGATCTAAAACCTCTAAAGAGCACTACTCACCATTGCTGTGGATATGGCCAATGCGTGCACCACACCTAAGACTTCCTATAATAAAACACTTATCCAAAGTGAGGTGCCCTTTCAGCACTGATTTAAGGCTTTCTACATTTTTTTTCCCACTAAAAGGAAAAGTTTGGTCCTCCTGTCTTCCTCTTTCACCTCCCTTCCTTATCGTAATATATGTGAGAAGATGATACAAGTGAAATTGAAGGTATAAAGAAAAAAGAAAGGTTTTGAGTAGCTCAGGTCTTGAGTCACAATACTGAGCAGTCTTTTCAAGGGAACAACTTAGAAGGTACAGATGAGTGGAAGAGGAGCAGATCCACCTTTTTCAGATGTAATATGAACTTAGGCTGATTTAAATAAGTAATGGGTTAATCTATTCTTAAACAGAGCCCAGTGCTGAGAGCTGGGTTCACTTAGCCACTTTCCATGTTGTTGAGATGCGTGCCTTAAACTGCCCAAGTTCAGTGGTCCTAGAAGTGTTGGTCTGGTTGGGTTTTTAATATATGCTTTTTTCGGTTGTTTTTGTTTGTGAATCAACTTGTCTGTGTTGCTCTTTCAGTTGCTCCAAAACTAATTTTAGTATGTCTGGCTTGAAACCCTGGCTGTGAGTCTACCAGTTTGCATTTTGTTCTCAGATGCTACAAGAGGAGGCTGCAGTTTTGCAGTTCTCGCCGCTTATGAAGTGGATGGTTTAGGTGTCTCTGCTCTGCTGTGGCCATGGAGGATGGAGCTGTACAGTTATTTCTCTGCAGTTGCACTTTTGCTCTCATTTAGATGATGCTGTGTTTTTCTGCCTTGTGCAATTCAGTAGTTTAACAATCTCTTCATCTGCAAGTTAAGTAAGAGTCAAACTGGCCGAGGTCTTCTCAAACTGGGGAAAAAAAAAAAAAAAAGGCAAACTAAATATTTCTTTTTCAAAACTAAGTCTCTAAACTTTTCAGTAAAAGACTATGGGTTTCCTAAGACCTTTTCCCTCATGCTCTCTTTGTTCTCTTTCTCTGTTCTCTGTCCCTTGTTTCAAGTTTTGTGTTGTTGGTTTTGTTTGTTTGGGTTTTTTGGGTTATTTGGTGGGATTTTTTGTTTGGTTTGGAGTTTTTTCGAGGGTGGGTTTGTGGTTTTGTTGTGTTTGTTTGTTTGATTTTTTGCTAGGGACAAAACTGGGGATTGGGCGGGGGAGCAGAAACAGCTATGGAGAGGTGGGAAATAAAATCTCTTCTTCAGCTCTCCCTGCACAAGTGCCTGTCTTTCAGTCAGTGCAAGTTAGAACTAACTGCAAATGCATTTCTGTGGCCCCAGTATGCCTGCAGTGTGTGAGCACCTCTGCCCTCTTCTTGATATTTTTAGCCCTGCTTTTCTTTGGTGTATCTCTGCTCTTCCTCTGCATTAGAGGACAATGTACCTTCTTGTGTGGTTTGCCTGTTTTCATTGCCCTTTCCTGACCCCTGGCATCTTTTCCTAGAGGCAGTAGGATGAATTTTACTGGTATTCAAGCTCCAGGCATGACACTGCCATAATTCTCTGATGACACTGGGTATCACAGGAACTGCTGAGAACTCTGCTAGTGCTTTTGAGAGGCCTGATTATGCAGTAGGTGTCTTGCTTTGTGTCCGTATACTGTGTTACTAAGAGGGGAGCTGAGCAGGAGACGAGTTAATCTCAGCTCTTGGGCCATTAGAACAGCCAGAGCCTGGATGGCAGCATGTATTGCCTGGGGCCATCCTCCCACTTGGCTTCTCCAGCTTGACGTGGTCTCTGCTAATCCCTTTTGGGTTGACTGCGTGTTGCCCCACTACAGAGGATAAGAAGCATCATCTGCCTTTGTCTGCCACTGCTGTTAGAAGCTTTTTCCTAATGGCAGCTAATGCGACAGTAGTGTTCATGTTGCAGCTATCCTGACACAGGAGAACTGCGTGGGAGGCCATCTAAGAACTGAGTACTGGGAAACTCATTGGTGAGTGACAGATGAAAACCACCAGCGAGCACTTGTGTTCTGTCTTCTTCCATAGGGACCACAACTGGCAGAATCTGCCTGACTCGTCATTTTCATTCCCTGGAGGAACGATAAGACAGGGTGGGGGAGCAACCAGAGCTCACTGATTCCTTTTTTTTTTTTTTTTCCCTTAAAGTAATGCTGATTTTGGAAGCTTCCAGAGATGTCTCGATTAAATATAGAAATGGTGTCACAGGTCCTACAGCTGTCAGAAGGAAAATGAGAACAGGATGCTGATTACTGAGAAGAGTCAGAGTTTTCACTAGGAAAGTACTTCCCCAAAGTGATGATTTTTTTGGTAGCTATTTAGGTGCTTAGAATGTGCATAGATTTAGAGCACTGGGTTCTTTTTGATGTTGGGTCTTATTGCTTTGTCCTGATCTGCTAACAATAGAAGTGAAGTAGTTGGGGTTTTTGCTCATGATCTGTCAAGTGGAAAATATTTTGAAAGGGAAGCTACTTACTGGGTTAATCAGCTCTCTGGGTCACTCCTCCTCTGACAGTATGGAGGAACTGACTTTGGTGTGCATGGAAGCATGGTGTGCATGGTGTGCTTGTAAACCGAAAATAAGAGACAAATTAAAATCAAACACATTTTTTAAACCTGTGACTTTGCTCTGGATATTTAGACTAAGTTTAGTTTGATTTAAAGTTCTTAAAGTTCAACAAAATTGTGTAAGATTGTGACATAAAGGCAACTAAGAGGTGCTTGGTATGGTGCCATGTAGATGGACAACCTGATCAGTTCAAAGGTTTTGCATCTGGCACAAGATACTCTGTCAGTAATGCTGGGTATTCTGTGGGATTTTTCTGCAGAGTTTGGAGGTAGCAAGTTCTGTTTCTTTCTGCCATGATCAGAACTGTCTGCAGGGAACACAAAGCCATCAGACCTGCCAGGAATTTCCCACAGAGCTGCAGCTCTGGCTTTTTCCAGGACAAGAGGCTACAAATGCTTCTGGATGTACTGTTGTGTTTGGGTATTTTGATTGCTTGTTTTTAAATCTGACAGTGAATTCAAAATATGTACTTAGGGCAGGAAGTGCTCTCTCCAGGATTAAGTACACAGTTGCAAAGAAAATAAATAGGAAACATAAGATGTAAGTTTTCCTGCATGTTGTAAGTTTCTCTTACTTCAGAGAGGTTCTACCAGTTTTCGGGTGGCTTTTTTTCAGAAAAGTTGAGTTTTATGGTGAGGAAATAAAAGGTGGCTCTTCCACAGAAGCTGTATTATTTGGGCCTCTGATTTTAGTTTCGCTGTTGCAGGACTTGATTCTTTTTCTTAGGGTGTTTTAATGCAAAAATTGAACTAAAAGAAGTGACCTTGTTATGAGAATACCTAGCAGACGTTCAATATGCCAGCAGGTCTAGCCTAGTAAAGTTAATAGCTTGAAAATTCAATTTTAAATGGTACTTTGATTTTTCTTTTTAAAAAATAATTTCTCTTTGCAGTAAATTGGCATTTAAATAACGTGGCTAATTCTGCCAGCAGAAGTATTAGACAGCAGTGATGTTTATATATCATCCTTATGTGGCTTCTAAGGCAGCTCCCTGGCACAGTGGAGAAAAAAAAAGGGGGGTGGGGGGGGGGAGGGGGGAAGAGACAACTGGACACTTGAAGTTCAGCTACAGAATTTTAACAGTCTTTTATTTCTCTTTTCTGTGTGTAACTTCCATTGTGGAGCTCTTCTACATTTGTGTCTGATAAACCATTCAATGACTTGACTTGGACTGCTGTGGGAATAGCACTGAACTGCTGTTTGTAATTTTTAGAGACATGCAAGGAAATGTACAAGGAGAAACAAACGAGGAATCAGCTTGGATTTGCCCCACTTATAGAGCACTATAAACAGTAGAAAACTGGGAAAATGCAATACAGTATCTGAGTGTATTTAGAGTTTTGAGATCCTGATAATGCAGTTCAAGCAATATCCCTTATCACCGATTTGTTATCTACAGAGGAGGTCTGTTTCTGACTATTTTTTCCCTGGTTAGGCTTATATTTCAAATAAAATCTGCAGTTGAAAGACCCAGCAGGCTCCACCTGCAATACTGGCACAACCCACTGGAGCAGCAGCATATCAAACTGAGTAATGCTTTTATAGCTAGCATTCAGCAAACCACTTTTCCTAGGCAGCCTGTGACTGCGAATGGGGCAGCAGACAAGGGGTTATATGAACTCGCATATGCTGGAGCACAAACATGTCATAGCCAATTTTAATCCTTAAGCCTGCTTTTGTTTCGAAGGTTCTTGTTTGCTGCAGGTATCTAAATTTAGCCATATTTTTGTCAGCTAGAACTTATGTTACAAAAAAGAATGCTAGCAAATCTCAGCAATGTCACACTTTATTAGTCATGCAAGCACTTAAAAGCAAGGTTAGAAACACAAAATTCTGGAGATTTGTGGTGGCAGTTGTTTAAAAATGCCACACTGAGCTTTTTAGGATTTACCTTCTGAAAATGGACCAAGTTAGAGCATTAAGTTTCATGAACAATGCAGCTTTCTTAAGTTTGGAGAAAGGAATATTTAAATCCTGAAGAAAAGCTTCACTGGACATGTATGCTCCTTTTTGTTTGCAACACTCAGTGATTCCACCACATTCTCTTCCAGGTTCAAAGGCAGAAAATAGTACTTGCTGACAGCCTGCTTTTCTCTTTGGTAGTGGCTGTGGGCTGCTTGGGTCCTGCAGATAAGCTCGAGGGACTCATGGCTTCCTCCTTCTACACATTCTTCTTCCTTTCTGCTGCTGCAGTGTAGACTACCTTTCTTGATGTTGCTTTGCTCTCTCTAGTGAGGAGGGTGAGAGGGCAGAAGTCATGCTGTGCTGTGAGACCATGAGTCCTGGGCATGGCACCACTACCGATGTTAAGCATGAGGCAGTGCTGCTGTTCTTGCTGTTAAGGTCTGTTGTTCAAGTAGCAGTACAGAAAAATTTACCTTGTGTCCATTGATGTGCATTTGCTGCTGTGTTCTGTGTCAAATAGAGAAGCTCCTCACACAATTGTACTTGTTTTTCTTCCTTTATGAACACAACTGTATGGAATCGATGAGTGAATTAAAACCAAAGGCTCTTCCAGTGTTTACATCCTAAATATTTTCCCATTTGTTACTTTTTTTCTGCTTGTCATCACTGGCTTCTTGAAAACCTGCTAAAAGAATACCTGGTTTTAATTATTCCTTAGTGAAAACATGCATGGAAAGTTCCAGTTGCATACACAAAAAGCGAAATATGTTAACAGGATATGGAGATTACATCCACCTTGTGATAGTGCCACTCTGTAAAAGTACTCTTGAGCACCCTACTGTTTGGTCCAGTTTCCAGGTGACCTTTGTGTTCTGTGATGCTTGGCTTGGAAGTTGTCTCCCAATCACAAGCACTGAAGTAGCAGCCATTTGGCATTGTGTTTCTAACATGGGTGCCTCAGAACATCCCAAACACCTTGTTTCACATACATGGGGAGTCTCCAGCTATTTTATTAGGGGTTACTATTCTGCAAAGGGAATGGTCGAACAGTTACCTAAATAGCTATTCAATAACTGCTTGAGCTACCCACAACCAGAAGGAATTAGATTTGGAAGCTGGGGTTCAAAGCAAAAGGAAGGCAATAGAGAGCCTGGCTGGCTGGAAAGCATGCCAGCTTGACAACAGGCAGGAAGGCCTAACATAGATGTTTTAAGAAGGAAACAAGGAGGTGGCTGAGAGAAAAATTGTACATGGCAAGGTTATGGTGAGAACTTGGTAGCCATTGTCCTCTTAAAGCTACTTTTAACCAAAGGTCTGAGTGGAGAACTCCCGGGTAAATCCCTCTTTGTACTGCAATTGCTCCAAAACAGTTTCTGAAGAAATGCAGTGCAGAACCAAGTGCCTTTGCCTCTCAGCTGAGTGTGAGACTGAAGTAGTCTGTCCTCAGAGCACGTGACAATCAAGTGGAGCGGTGGCTTCACATCTGCTGGGAGTTTCGACAGTTCTCCAATGAAAAATTCAAGACGTCGTTACTAGCGTTGTCTTCATTATACTGGCAGTTGAAACAGATTTACTGAGTGCTCTAAAATAGAAGATCCTAGAAATATTTCAGGCATGAAGACTTGTCACTAACAATATTTGTTTTAGCACCTCATTGTGAGGGTCTTGGCGCTGTTTTTTCTTTTAAACTTTGTTGGCTTTAATAGCACTTCTTTTTTCTTTTCTTTTTTTTTTTTTTGGTAGACTCAAAAATACGGATTCTTTCCTAAAAGAGCCTTTTTTTGTAGCACCTAAATGAGTTTCTACTAGTTGTACTGGCTCCAAATCATATTATACATTATTATTATTACTGAGAACTTTTTTGCTTTTCTCTGGGCAGGGCAGATGTTTTGTAGCTCTAATTTGTACAAATAGCTGTCTACATCAGTGCAGTGCCTCAGCCACAAAATCATATCTCTAATTGGAATAATCAATTTTGGATTATTGTTGAATAATGGGTGGGGAATTATCAATTTTTAATTTTCTTTTTTCCCACAGCAAATCTGGACATTCTCCTTGGTGATTTGTTTGTTTCTTCCATTTTACAAAATATCTAATACTGAGCCCATAAAATGACTACCAAAATTCTAGGTAATAGAGAGTACTCGTCATCTAAAGACATAAAAGGTTTCAGAAGCAGGGGTCTCTGGAAGTCTGCATATAGACTCTGCACAGAGAATAAAATAAGCCCTATACAGAGTGTAAGGACAGAATGGCCAACTGAAAATAAAGGGCATTGTTAAACTGAATTTGTGCCAAAATCAGAGATATCAAGAAATAAAATCAAAATTACACTATTTCATTCCACCCCACACACACACACTTTTCCCAGCTATGGAGCTATAGCTGCTAGTTTTACAAGCTCTTCTGCTTACAGGAACAGCAAATGTGAACCATAAACATCAATGAATTGCACTTATTATGGTTCCCAGAACAGATTTCTGAAGGCAGCACAATGTGAAGTTGTGGGTAATTGAAGCCTCAAGGCATTCTTGTCCCTTGATCTTTACCTGGTTACAGAACCTCATCTTCTGATGCCAAATCCCATTAGGATACCCCAAAATGACAGATGGCTCTGCCTAACTGCCAGTCGGCACAGATGTGATCCTTGGTTTTGGATAAACAGGAGGACTCTTTTTTGCATGTAGTAACCTAAATTTTCCTGGCCAGAATGTAGCTGCTCTGTGACAATAATGCAGGTTGTTCTTTGTAAATTAAGAGCAGTATCTGTGTGTGTGTATGTGCATGCATATCTGTTAAATTGCTGTGAAGCAGAATTGCAGATCTGAACCCTGGGAAAACTGTACAAAGTGTGGGTTTTAAACCACTCACTTGCCTAGTGAAGCTCCTCTCATGGAGTATCCTAACCATGGAGTTATCTGAAATGAGAGTGTCTGTGTGAGAGGTAGTGGCACGACAGCAGTGGCTTGAACACACCAGAATAACAGAAGATCTGTTCCTCTATAGACTAGCCCAAAGGCTAATTTAAAAAAAATACATACTTACTGGCAAATATTTTATTAAATATTGTTAAATATAAAGGCATCCTCACAAAATCACTCAAGTAGACCATTTAGTCCTCCTCTTATAGAGTTGGTAAATAATAAATATTAATACAAAGTAACAGTTTCCACAGGATATGGTACCTTGCTGTTAAACATGTTCTTCATGCCATTTATTATGGCTGTCAGTGACTTCTCTAGCTGAGAGTGACAAAACTGTGTAGTCTACAGGAATCACAGAACAGAGAGAAGGGCATCTTTAGCAAGAAAAAGAGTTCCTACAGATATGGGTGTAGGAGTGGTTCTTGATATTTATGTACTTCTGCTCCCTTTTCACATGTATGTTTTGAATGAGTTGGACTCTGAATTAAGTCCTTACATTGCAGAGCATTTGCTCGTGGATGGCATAATTCACCTTATCTGGCTACCAACATACAACCTCATGGTACACTTTGCAAAATCACCAGTGAAAATCTGTTATTCTCAAGCTCTCTGTTGAGAGGTTGAGATACATCTGTTCAACCTTCAGAAATGCAGAACCACCTTTACCCTTCAATCCAGCCTCTCTATTTGTCTCCAACTGAACAAGGAGATACCAAAGAACTCAGATTCTGCTGCTTGCTCTGAAAATTTAGTTTCTGCAGTACAGCATTGGGAAGGGCAGTGAAGCTGGTGGAGGGTCTGGTGAACAAGTCTTATAAGCTGCGAATGAGGCAACTGGGGTTGTTTAGTGTGGAGAAGAGGAGGCCCAGAGGAGACCTCATTACTTTCTACAACTCCCTGAAAGGAGGCTGGAGCAAGCTGCGTGTTGGTATCTTCTTCCTAGTAACAAGTTATAGAAAGAGAGGAAATGTCCTTAAGTTAGATGAAGGGAAGTTTAGGTTGGATATTAGTAAAAAAGTCTTTATGGAAAGAGTGGTCAGGCATTAGAACAGACTGCCTAGGGAGGTGGTGGAGTCATCATCCCTGGAATTGTTCAAAAAACATGTAGATATGGGACCTTGGAACATGGTTTAGTGGCTATGGTGGCATTAGGTCAACAGTTGGACTCGATGATCTTAGAGGTCTTTGCCAACTGAAGCAATTGTATGATTCTAGGAAATTTCCAGGACCATTTATGGCTGTATGCAGTTCCTTAGATGGCAGTCATTGCTCCTCTACTGTCTGGTAAAAATCTACTTGAATATTATTTTAAAATAACCTGAAACCCTTTCATTTTGCTTTCAATGTGCTGAAAAGAGCAGAATGGCTAACTGACAAACTGCTTGTTTGGCACGGTATGAGTAACAGCAGCAGGTTCAACTCAATCCATGACATAGAACTCATTCCAGGATGACGATGGAAACCTAAGCTGTAAGGGCAGTGACAAAAAGGCCATAGATCTACCCAGGATGCTGTGGAAACTGAGGAAAACTTTCAGTCTGGAAGAATTCTGTGAGGTGTTTGATAACTCCTGGAGCCATTACTTGGTATGTTGGAAAGCCTAATTTTAAGCAATTGTCCAGCAACAGAGTGGACAATGATTAATTAATAAAAGATTTGTAATTCCACTTTAGGATAATTTGTGCTGCATTCAGATAAGATAGATGAACCTTTCCTTTGATAAGAAAATCAAGTATGGACCTCCTCCAGATCTGAAGTAGAGTAGCATTAATAGCTGATAGGTGGACAAAATTGTATTGGTTAGCTCTACTAAGGAATTGTTTGGACTGAATCCTTCCCCCATGTGAGGCAGAGAGAAAATTGTACATGATGAATCTTGATTTTGGTCTCAGACAAACAAACAAAAAAACCCAAACCACCCCAAACCCACCCCCCCCAAACAAACAAAAGCCAAAAAAACTCCCCACCATGGTAAGAAAATGTTGAAAATCTAAGTATGTTGCTGATACTGTTTCAATAGTTGATATAGTGAAATCAAGAGATCACCTTTCTGTCTTTCCTACCCATCCTGAATATACTGATTTCATATGCACAGTGAATGAAGCATCCTCTGGAGAGTATGAGTGGATTAGAAGCAAAGTGTTGGACTCAATTACACACTGAGTGGGCCAGGAGACATCCATCCATCCCAGCTCCAGCACAAGGTGCTGCTTACATTAGAGTCTTGGCATCCACATTGTGTAACTCTGTCCATAAAGTCTATTGTGCTGTCTTCTTACAGTACTTCCTGGGTCATCTTGACAAGTCGTTCTGTTAGAGCAGCTAAAAATATTTGTGGCTGGGAATGGAAACTGCACCTGTTCTCAGCACGGTCTGAGTCACTCCTCTGTGGAGTGTTTGGGTGTCATTGTGCAGTGCAGCATACACCAAGCTGCTGGCTGGGATGGATTTCTCCAGCACCTGCAGAACAGGGGAGGCCAGAGAGAACAGAGGACAGGTGGGGGCAATCCAGATTTGGGGGCATGGTAGTGAACCAGATGATTCCCATGTCTGTGTTGAACATGGTGGGATTTGCCCCAGTTGCTATGTGTGAGACTCCACAGCCTTTGGCAGTCCCTTGGAGAGAAGTGGCACTTCTCCTGCTGAAGAATATAAGAGGATTTCATCTGCCATGTGATGGCCTCAGCTCGCCCTGTGGAGTCAGTGAGTATGGGGTTACAGCAGAGGAAGGGCAGGCAGAGTTTGGCCGTCCAAAGCTGAGATATATGGAGGTACAGAGAGATTAGAATCAGGCTGAGGGACAAAGAGAGCAACACCCCCTTGCTGCACTCTGAGACAAGGAATTCCTTAATGGTTTTGTGATTTGCTTTATGGGACTCAGCTGTCATGCCTAGCTATAGGATTGATCTCAATAGACATGACACAGAGGGGAATTTGCTGGCAATTTGCCTGTGCTTGCATTGGCACTGTGCTTCTCCAGTATTGATCTGGGTGCTATCTTGAGTCTGGGAATGATGGGGCTGGACGGGGCAGCCTCTGGAAAACACAGGTCCTACAGTAAGAGTCCCACTAGTCTCTGAAGGGCACCTACTGTCACACTCAGGCAACCGGGGACATACCCTGTGGGGAGGGGATGTGAACTCCAGCATTTCTGTGACACAAAACACAGCCATTTGCTTTTGCTGCAACAGAATCTCACTTATAAGAAATCCTTTCCTCCTTTCCAGGTTGTAACTTTCCCACAAGAAATGCCCACTTAGTGGAATGGTTGTTATTTACATCTTTCCTAATTTTTTAGCAGCTTCTTGCTTTGACATATTCAGCTAAATGAACAGGGGGAAACTTGCATTTGTTTACTTGTTCTTTCAGAGATAAAACACCTCTGTGCCTCAGCCTTTGAAATACTGTGAATGATGGGTTTTTAAAGTGAATTTAGAAAATACACTGAATTAAATATTAATGTTTAAGCTTTTACAAGGCAATCTGAATAAGCCTTTTGGGTTTTTTCCACAGCAGACTTAATTGTACTTAGCCATCTCTGAGAGTTTGATTCCTTAGCTACAAAAGCCTTCTGCTGCTTTTTTTGTGGAAAGTTCAGGCCCTCCATAATCTCAGTGCTAAGGTGTTGAGCTAGGATAAAATTTAGAGGATTTTACCCACCAGTTACACTCCTAAAAGGTTAGAGAATGAAGGTCTCCGTGGCTGTAATCTCTGGTGGATCAGAACAGGTTAAATGCACAAGTCTCACCAATTACACTACACAGCTTAGAAAGTCAGCAGCAGGTTGTGGTACTGACTCTTCCAGACTTCTTAGTGTAGCAGATAAATGCCTCTGTGCTGGGAGACTGAGTGGGGAGCAGGGTAATGTAGATGTAAGATACTGCAAAAAAAAACCCAGCAGACAGCACGCTCTCCAGAGGGAGTGCAGAATACTGAAGGGAAACTGCACATCCATACTGACAGCAGCAAGAGAGAAATCTCTGCAGTTTTGGGCTTCTCTGCCTGTTCTCGGAGAACAGAAACATGTGCTGGGTTTTGGGAACAAGGATAAGAAATCTGGGATCAAAGGCTAGACCTGTGCATTCTGCTGGGAGCAAGCAAGACTCCACTAGATGTCCTTCATGTCCACATAAATGACACCACCAGATTTCACTGAAAGGGCTGAAAGGTGTCTGCAGGGGGTGAGGGAAGATACCTGAATGCGTGGAGCTATGAGACCTGTGAGGTTCCTTTCTGCGTGAAGGGAATTCATGCATGGTAGTAAGTGGCTTGCTCAGAAAGGTGACCTGTGTCCCTGGAGAAGTGTTTTTCTTGGTTAAAACTACTCTTTAGATTGTGGAAAGCAAACCTAAAGCCTTTGAGGAGCTGATTTTGTTTTAGCTGGCTACTGGGTTTTTTTGACATAGTTTATAGTGTATTTTTGGTTATGTCGACTACGGCCGGTAGGAAACTGGTGTAGGTATTAGGAATTCCCTAGAGACAATCTGATGGAAAGCTAGTGTTCACTGAAGCTGTCATGAAATGAAGGAAGGAGTTCAAATTCTCAGTTCAGATGAGGAAACTGACAAGTGTGTGACTGAAGTAGACAATTATTAGCATTATTAATACTCCTTAGTAGTTATTCTTCAGGACATAATGAGATGGGCATAATTTTGAGACAGCTTGAGGTCTGTAGCTCAGACCAGGGAAAGTGTTTGTTAGTGAATGCAAAGTTGAGGATGAAGAGGAGTTGGATGAAATTGATAATAATATACGGACAGAAACAGGGAATATTAGACCTTTCTTGTTTGTCTTCTAGGCAGATGGCACCCAGTATGCTGATGACATCCATTAATGCCCTGGATAGTGCTGGTGAGGAGATCACTTATGGTGCATAGTTTATGGAGCATTAGCCACAGGAGGGAGGAACTGGAACCAGCAATGCACAGTGGAGAACAAGTATTACTAGGAAGACAGAAAACAGCTCTCTTGGGCTGCTTTTCTGTGCAGTACTGGTTCTTAAGCTATCTGCTTCCCCTGCAGGTGCACTCTAGGTCCAACACAAGGACTGAGCTTGGAAGGTGAAGAGAAGGGATGGGGAGGAAAAAGAAGAGAACAGAAAGGGGAAGTTGCTGAGGAATTGATTCTTAGACACTCCTTACTCACTGGCCTGTCAAATACTTAGTTTTAAAAGGTTTGCCAGGTCTTTTACGGTTGCTGAGCCATTTCTACATACTGTGTGATCTTAGCATTATTGGATTACTGTGAAACTTATATGTTCTCTTGCAGTGTGTTGAGTTACAAGATGTTACTGAGTTATCAGTAAGCACAACTTTCAAAAACTGAATGTTCTTTTATGATCAGTATTGTCAAAATACATGTCAGCTCACACACCCCACATCTACTTCCTGCAGCAAGTTGAGAGATCGCCAACTGTCTGGTGAAAAACTACATTCGGTGTTGAAAGAATAGGACTGGAACTGCCTAATATCATGGATTTGAATAACTGCCCACTATGCCACGCTCAGTGAAATTGCTTTCCATTGTGTTCGCGTGGAAAGTACAAATGAACGATGCAAGGCTTCTTGATTTCTGGTGTTTAATGCTGAAGAAATATGGCCATGTGCTTTTACAGTTTCTTACCTGGCTAGTTTCCATTTTCCTCCTGGGGAAGGATGAAGAATTTTAGCAGCCTAGATGCCTTAACAATGTGCACAGACAAATGCATGGCAAGTGATACACTACTTGAAGTGCAAGGGCAAAATCAGTATTACCGATACCATGGCAAAGGTATGTGATTAATTATACCTCATAAGAACATACTTTATATACACTGGATTTTGAGTACTTTTATACTTTGTGCCAATTGGTATTTTAAAATGATTGATTAATCTGACATTATCTGAGAAAACTGCAACTGCACTGTTCCTCCGTTATGTTACAGGAACAGTATCTCAACTTAATAGAATGTATGGCAAGTTGCAAAGCTACCATGGCTATATTCCACAGGATAAAGCTGAAAAATAAAGATGTAATTTTCTGGATGGTATGAAATAGAGGCTTGAGGAAGAGAAGGGTCTCAGAGTAAAGCTAGGCTGAAGAAGATTGAAGGATGAGTATGGTAAAACAAGAACAGATGTGGCAATTTGTTTTACAACATAACCATAAAATGCCACTTAAAATGCCTCATTTGTATTCTGTGTCAATGTAATAGATGTAAATCTTTCAGGGAGTTACTAAATATACATTTCTGTTGGCAAGTACAAAAAAGCATATGATCAATGGGAGAAACTTGCAGGGATTTTTTGTTGTTAGGACAGCATGACTGAACTTCCTGGGACTCGATGACTCAAACAAACCCTCCATTTTAGGCCATTCATTCTGCCTCCTTTTTTGACATTTTATCACTTGACAGTGTTTAAACATTTATTTTCATCTTGCAAGCCATAGTAACCAGCCAGTGACGGGTCTGCTTTTGACACTCATTTGCTTATTGCACAGAGGTCCCATCCATCTCACACATATATGCTGCATCTATAAATAAGGCCTTCTGCTAACCGTTTTGAATGTTCCGCATTAGGAAGAGTGTCACTCCCTGTGAATGTGGATATTGCTGCATATGAAACCACTGTTAGGATTAAGGGAAGAAAAGCACAAGATAAATTTCAGTTGAAAATGGGTTTGTCTGAAAAGACACAACAGATTATCAACAGAGTTATCGAGGTTTCAGCTTTTTTGAGTAATAACTCTGTAAAAACAGTGTGTGACAATATTGGTGAGTCTCACAGTGGCTTGCCAAGTCCACTTGTGCTTCAGCTTGAAAAGCAGTTCCCACAAAAATTTCAGAAATTTCAAGAAAAAGTGCTGCTGTTGAGGATTTCAGTTCTTCCAGTGAATTACTTTCAGCCTCCAGTTCTGTAGGGGAGCTTTCTCAAGCTGTTTCTAATATATTTCTCATTTAAGGATTAATCATTTCTCTTCCCTGGGAGGATTATATTCTTTTCATCTTTGGCCCTCTTTTCGACGGGAGCATTGCATTAGGAGTGGGATAGTCTCACAGAGGGTCAATGAAATATATCACTTGTATTACCTATAGATTAAGAACAAGATCCTTATCATACCTGCTGCTAGGTCCTGCCCTTTGTAGTCAAGGCAGAAAACTGGTTTACCTAGCTCAGCATTTGATCCCAAGTAAGAGTTCTAGTTTGTGAGTTGTAAGATTCCCAAATCCTGCTTCTTCTGGGAAGTTGGAAGTGTTCTAAAAATCATTTTGCATTGTTAAAAAGAAGTTGGCATCTGGAGAAGTGTTGGCATCTGGAGAAGTATTGGCACAAATTATGATTTTGTAGGTTTTCCATGGGTTTCATCACTCCAGTCTTTAGGTATATTGCCTTATCCAGAAATAAGTGTGGTCTTCCTGGTGTTTGGACATACGGTTCTCTCTGTCAGGTGAGTTTACAACATTTTATTTAGCCGAACAGTTTTTACAACAGATTTACTACTTTAGTACACAGAGCTCAATTTACTTCTTTAAGTTGCCTGCCTAGTGAGGAGACTCCATCTCCCTTAATTCACTCTAAGTACGAAGAGAGTTGAGTGGTTATTTGCTTAGAAGACCAGGGCAGAGATAGTCTGTTAGAACCTAGAGTTGTCCTGTTTGCTCATACTCATGTGCAACACCCAATCTATTGATCTTTGAAGTCCCACTTAAAAAGACTAGCACTCTGAAATCGAAACATTGACCTATTCTGAGAAAGTTCAGCTCCAGGGCATATAAAGAAGTAATCAAAACTATCCTGCAAAGCTCTTGGAGAGGGAGGGTGTTTACATCCTCTATGGTCAGGCTGCTCTGTGTTTACACTGCTTCCTTCAGAAGGTTGGGTGAAATGCTGAAGGCTCAGACAGGTTTAGAATCACACAGATCTGCACTAATGCTTTGCTCTCGTTGTGCAGCCATATCCGTGGGACTGTCCGTTTTCAATCCTTCACCTCATATTTGTCTGGGTGGCTACCGAATGGAATCTGGTATTACATTAGGCAATAACGGGGGGGTTAATGTCCTTTTCTTAGAACTTGACTACTTATTGAGAAGATACATAGAGCAACTGCTTGCCAGGGTATCTCTTTCCTATTTCCTGCCAGTTTCCTGTTTTACCGTAATGTATTCTGAAAGCCTAACATTCGCCTTCCAGAGTACTCCACTGAAAGTGCTGCTCTGAGGTATGCCATGTCCCAGAATTGACATGTGTACTTATTTTCTTTCTCTGTCTGGAGGAGTGTGTATTTCTTGGATCTGTTTTCTCTATCTGGAGGAGTGTGTATGTGTAAACTGCTTTGCTTTGCAGTGGTTGCCCACAACAAGTACTACTAAGGCACGTGTACTCCAGCTGCTCTGTATAATTGGTAGGCAAAAAATGACAAACCAGTCATTTGCCTAGAAGACCAGCATGGAAGGAATCTACTCCAGCAGAGTTCAGGCCAATATGTGGTGCCTTGGTCTGTAACCTTCTCTTATCTGACACTTGTTTTCTCATTCTCTAAACATTCCTTTCACTGATTCAATATTCTCAAATAGAGAATTTTCTTGCTTTCACATCTTCTCCTTCCTATATACACTCTATTTTCCAAAAGACTTGTTTCCCCACATTGACCTCAGGACATTTGGTCATTGTGGCAGACTGTGGAATGTCTCACAGTGAACTCCATCACCTTTTGCTCACCTTTCATCTTGTTGAACTCTGTCAAGGATGTTTTTGTGCAACCGTTCCCTAAATATTTAAGCTAAGTAATCTGCAAGAATGGTGTTAGCCAAAAAAAAGAGACACAATAAAACCTAGAAAATAAGTAAAAATGCAATTATCTTCTGAATTAACAGCATTAAATAAAATCTCATAGAGCAAATTGTTCGCTCCCTCTCATGACTAACAGATTTATTGATGCTAAAGGTCAAATAGGCTTCCTCTAATTATTTGCTGTGATTGGTTTTCAGCTTTTTGTCACTAAGTAACACAACCAGAGGAGTGAATTCCTCAGGGATAATGGAAGGCTGATTTGTGGCCACAAGCTTAGGATTTGGTCTTCAGGTCTTCAGTGAGGTATATGTAAGTGACTGTAGTATCTGAGTAGATGTGCTCTGAGAAATGACAAAGTTGCATTCTTCTAAGAACATCTTTCTTAGCATTTCAGTCTGAGTACAACATATCCAGTTTTACTTCTACACCTTTTCCAGACACCTTGCTAAAAATCTCCACTCAGAGTTCCACTGTCTGGAGTGGGTGTAAGTATGTTTTGCAATTTTAATAACAAAGAGGAAAAGAGAAAGAACATAAAAACATGAGAAGGATGTTTGTGGCAACAGAGTTGGACTCTGGAGCTGCAAACGTCTTTCCTGGGGTTTTCTGGATGGTGTGAGGCAGGTTGATATTCTTTGTGTGAGCAAGTTCATGCAGTTTAGAAAATCTTTGGCAGATAGGCACATATACGCAATTTCAAGCTCAAATTGCTGCTTGAAATGCAAAAATCACACATAGACCTTGGATTCTTCATGCTAGGCAGGAACTAGGAGTCTATTGCAGACACTGAGTGAATTGTATAAGTTTTCTGACCTGTATGAACAACCTGTGTTTCCTCTGTTTTCCAGTTTCATTTCCCAGCCTGAAGACCTCTCTATCAAGATTTAGGTCATTTTCAGCAAAAGACTGAGTAAAAAAAAGAATTGGGGAGTACATCTGTGAAAGTTACAAACCTCCTCTTTGTATCTCAATCTCTGATTCAGCATGCAATGCACAGTGTAGATGAGATGACTGCATCCCAAACTAACCTTCCACTTTCCCACAGTGTCTTTTGCCTTGCACTTCACTGTCATGATTTGACCAGTGCCTGGCCAGTCTGAGATGTCCTCAGAATGATCATAAAACACCTGGCAATGACACTTGGCCCTGCCTTCCTTGTTTGACTTGCTGCCTTGGTCCTGACATGACAAAATAAGATATGTGGGCAGAGGTATTGGAATTTGTTCAGAATTCAGTGTACAGTAGTGCAGTCTGGCAGAGCATTGGCAGCAGATCTTTTCTCTAACAAGAAGTGTGTGAGATTCAGGGAGGTCAGCAGAAACAATAAATTATGGTGGCTTAATTGTGGTATCTTCCCAGCCTCACTACTGTTAAAAGATTTGAGACCAGGAGAGCCAAGTATTAGAATCCTTTCCAGACTCTAACAGGAGAGCAGCCCAAGGGTACAAGCACCAAGGTGCAGGGCACTTGCACTTCAAATGGATGAGGAAACTCTAACTTTTAGCCACAGCTGCCTCAATTCTTTATGGGATCAGTCATCCTCAGCAGTCCATATTGTTAGTCACAGTGAAATATTTGAGATGGTGTTTATGCCACTGGTACTGCAGCACTCGTTGGGGGCTAGAAAAAAGGAGCTCAGTAAGAAAGAAAAACCAGGAGATTGCAGGAAATGAGAGTATGTTTTACTTTTGTCCTACATGTGAATCTCTGGGAAGTAAATGCAGTAGCCTGCTGCGTCCTTGTGCCTTCCAATGATGAGAATTAGCCCGAAGCAAATTTAGCAGAGAAATCACATGTTGTTAGTATTTTCATATTTTTGCTATTCCTGGAAAGACTGAAGGCTCGGCAACATAAAGGAAGGAAGAATGATGTATTCTGCTTTTCCTCTGGCTAGATATTCCTCAGCAAACTTAAAAATATTGACCCAGCAATTATAGAGCAGATACTGCCCCAAACAGATGCCTTATTATAACATTCTAACAATTATTCTAATTCTGATTCAAGTGACATTTAAATATGCTTAATCCTGAATTTTTATGTGTTATTTTGCATACCGCAGAAAGATGCAAGCAAATGTACTGTAAACGGCAGATTTTATGTCTTTAATTTTTGAGCCATGTAGTAATTTGTTTTGCTCTCACCACAAAGCTTCATTGGTTTGGTTTATATCACTTTTTCACTAGCTGGTTTTCAAGCATATTCTTAATCTCGAGATGCATTTGCTATAAAAACAAAAGTGCTCTTGAGAAGCAGTATTGGAATGCGTTTCTCACTGTTATGTGCTTTCCATCTTCAAGAAACACACTGTTAATCTCAGGGAAATGTTAATCTTTGGGTGTACACACACAGCAAATCTTTTTTTCTAATTTCATACTTAAAGATAATAGGCTGGTTCACACTGGAAGCAGTGAAGCCTGAAAGTGAAATAGGTTTAAATTTACAGCTAAACAGTCTATTTTATGTTTTGTCTTGCTTTAAAATAAGATTCATGGCTATTTACATGCAATTGTGTGCACAGAATAAGTAGTGTACATAGTTATATATCTTTTCCTCTGATTAGAGCTTTTGTTTCTCTTCTGAATCTTAAACCAAAACCAAGGTTTAAAAAACTTAGAATGGGAAGACTAAATGCAGAGAGACTGTATCAAAATGAAGCAAACTGTCAGGAATCTATGAATATAAATAGTTTTTAGCAAAAAACATGTTATCAAGGAGTTCTCTCAACTATATTTGGCATTTTTGGAGCAAGGGTGTTGGTGCTTTATTAAGGAACAGCTCCGTGAAAAGGGAGAGTTTGTGGAGCCTCAGCCTGCAGTGTCCTTGAAATGAACAGAGGAAATCTGAAAGGTGTACTCATGCTACTGTGGCAATATCCAAAAAACCATTATTATTTTTTTATGGTTTTGGAGCACACATCAACCAAAAAGCTGTAAATAATCTACAGGAATGCTGAACTGTCACAAAATTATTTATGATGAAAGCAAAGGTTATAAAATATTAATCTCTCTCTCCTTTTTTTTTTTTTTTTTTTAAATTCATGTAAGATGGTAAAATAAAAGAAGGTGAGCAGCACACCTATTTTCTGTGTCTCCTACTTTCCCTGTTACTGCTTAATAATGATGGGGAAGAGGCGGACTGGGAGCATTCCAGTTATAGTTCTGAGCAGAATTTTATATTGTTACATGCCTCAGACTCTCCCTCAAATTTGTACTTAACCTGATAACTTAGCCTACAAAGCATACATTCCTCCTCAGCTGCACAGGCTATTACAGACAGAGGTATAAGCTCATCTTTCTGAAGAAGGAGACGTATTTCGAAGCAGGAGCTCATTACTGTGTGTGCAGCTTCTGCTGTTCCTGCTTTCCAGAACTTTGGTTAGAGTTAATAGGGGCTGCATGCCAACAGGTGACACGGGATCAGGCTCCGAGGTGATAGGTGATGGAGATCTCTTTAGCCATTGAAATGTGGTGAAATTTTGAGGTGTTTGGGTTACAGACTAAATTCTTGGAAGTTTATTCAGCAATTAAGCAGGACCTGCTTTGGGAGGGTTTCCCTGTTGTTGCCGTTTCAAGCCTGATGACCTTATATTTTAACTATCATTCTGCTTTAGCAGTTAGGTGCTAGCCACTTCAACGATCGAGCTGATGATCAGTGTAACACATTCCCTGGCTTTAGAGGGAGTAGTTCTGATGGTAAGATGAGCTTGCCAGCATCTACTTCTTATCTCTGATCCTCAAAGAGGTGTTGAATTCACTGACTGCTCCTTGCTGCAGGTGCTGTAAACATTCATCTACCAAGCCGTGGGCATTAGAGGAGAAAACAAGGTTGAAAAGATGCCCAAGGGTGAGGTTTGGATAGAGCCTGCAGCTGAATACTTAACGGTTTCTCTCTTCGACTAAATCCAACATGGGAAAAAAAACCCCAAACAACCAAACTAAACCAAACCAAACCAAATGCAACCCACCTGTGTGGGTTCCTGTTTCTGACAATTTCTTTGCTGTGCCATTTTGTCCAGAGCCTTGAATGTATTTAAGGAGGCCAAATGGGAAGAGGAGAAGGAGCATGAAGAAGAGGTAGAGGGGAAATAGCACCACCCAGTCCTTGTGATGTGGTATCCCTGCCAAAAAAAAAAGGGATACCACCCACTTTCAGGATGTGGATCAGGCTGCTGCAAGTGCTTATTCAACTGCCAGTGGTGTATTCAGCTCTCTGGATGCCACTCCTGAAATCATCTCCCATACCCCAGCTGTAAACATAGTCACTAAATGCATACCTCATAAAAGCACTTCTCAATGCAAATAGCCCCGTTCTCTTTTGTGTGCATGAAGCCTTTTGGGCATGTATGGGGGTGTGCATCATATTCAATTTGTGGATGATTGATAGACTGTCTTCCAGACCAGACGGATAAAAAGAAAAGTGGAAGTCAAAGCCTCTGATTTTTATTTCAGCAGTAGCCAGGCACATACATCTGTGTGCAGAATTTGGCACTCAGCAAATCTAACTTTTGCCAAAGCACCCAGAGTAATTGGTGTAACAAGGCTCTCGTGAAATGAAAACACACATGGACTAACTGTTTTATGGAAGTTATTTTTGGGTTAATTTGGGTTATGCAGTTGTATTGGTTGTGATTAATATAGGCTATTTACTATGCAAATAGTGCTTGTAAGGAGCAGAAACCAGCTGGTTTACTTGGGTAGTGCTAGTGGCCAATGGTCTGGCCATAGTGGGTGCACCAGAAAGATGTGTGATTCTGTTACCAAGCCCGATCACTCTTGTGCTAGGTTGCAGAGTGAGGAGAGATAAGTCTGAACATAGACACAGACACACTGACTGTATACTGTAGGGGTTTATTTCCTTTTGCTGTCACATCTGTATTTTGAGCAGTTCTGTCACCAAGGGATGCACTTAATAGACATTACACTGTGGAAAACATATTGATTGGAGCTGGTTATGTGGCAGAGGGATGAAATTACTTTCTCTAAGATGCTTCTTGGAACTAACACAGGTGTTTAAAGTCCTAGCTGGCCATTCCTAGGGTAGAGCACACAATTATAAAATTACTGTTTCTGGAGTGGTATTAACTTAGTTGTGATTATTCTTTGAAACATCATCATTTTTATGTAGAATCATGGAATCATAGAATCATAGAATGGTAAGGTTGGAAGGGACCTCAAGGATCATCTAGTTCCAACCCCCTGCCATAGGCAGGGACACCTCCCACTAGTACAGGTCACTCAAGGACTCGTTCAACCTGGCCTTGAACACCTCCAGTGAGGGAGCAGCCACAACCTCCCTGGGCAACCTGTTCCAGTGTCTCACCACCCTCACTGTAAAGAACTTCCTCCTAACATCCAGTCTAAATCTCCCCTCTGCCAGTTTAAACCCATTGCCTCTTGTCCTGTCATTGCAAGACCTTGTAAATAGTTCCTCCCCAGCCTTCCTGCAGGCTCCCTTCAGATACTGGAAGGCTACTATAAGGTCTCCTCGAAGCCTTCTCTTCTCCAGGCTGAAGAGCCCCAACTCTCTGAGTCTGTCCTCATAGGAGAGCTGCTCCAGCCCTCTGAGCATCTTCGTCACAGATTATTTTATGCTGCAGATTATTTTCATTTCCTGGTGTTTGTATCTGTATGTTTCCTGGGATTGTACTTCCATTCTTTTCTTTGTGGGCAGAGTGTCTAGAATTTACACAGGAAAAAAAAACAAACACCAAACAAAAAAACCCAAGATTCATATGAATCAAACATTTCAGATACTGCATGCCATATGATAAAATCAGAAGAACTGGATACACTCCTTGCATTCAACTGAAATAGTATGCTGCAGCATTTCAGTTACTTGCTGCCATGGGCAAGGTGTAGTATTGCCAAGTCTTCACTCCCTTAAAGACCGGTGAAAAGAGAAAGGGGGATAAAATTTAACCCTCTCACAAATATCAAACAATTATTTTTGTAGGACGTGTCACCAGTGTATCAAGTTGATCACTTCCTGAAAGTATAGATGAAAAAGAAAAATTGGTTTGTTTTCACATAAAGCTTCTGTGACATTTTTATAAATTTCTAGGATGTGAGAAGGGAAACCCTCTGTTTTCCCTTCCCCAAGATGAATGGGGACATTCAATATCCAGGCTGCAACTCCACGAGGCATGGCAGAGATCTCTGAAACAGGGATTCAAACAGCACATTTTTCTCTGCGTTTCATGTGAAAACTGAAAACTGTACAGCTCAAGCTGGTCCTGCTTTAATGCAACATTTTTTGGCAAAGAGAGGGGATGCATGTGATTAAAATGAAGTCGATTCCTAAAGACAGTTTTAACAGACTTATCAAAATCTCTCAAAGCTCAATTCAGACCAAGAAGTATTCCCTGCCACATACTCTCCTCTCATGAGCTTGCTTTCTCCTTGGCACTCGTCTGGCTTAGAACCTCTTTATAAAACCAAACTAGTGGCAAAACTGTTAGAAAGAGAGAAAAAGGGAGGGTAAAATAGAAAAGAAAAAAGAAAAATGTCATTCTTGATTTAAGAAATCTACTCTTGTGAGCTTTACAGCTCAGTTTTTAAATTTCAAATTGTATAGTTACAATAAGCATCTGACCTCTTGAATGATCTGTCTAACCTCAGCCTGATCACACTGAGCTTTGTGTGGCAGTGAGGGAAGGTGCGTCACTGCATGTGTCACCCACACTTTGATGTCTTCACAGATACCTTCACAGAAGCATAACAAGCAGGTTCCTGAAACTACTTAAAAACAATTTCTGAACAAAAATTAAAGATCATCTCTTAGGATGAAAAGAAGAATGCCCAGCTGCTTTATCTAGAATTAAACAGTAAAGGGTACATTGTGCTGAAGGGAGAGATGCTTTTAGATAATGATAGCAGGTCTGAGAACAGAGGTAGAGTCTTGGTCTGGTTACCCCCTGAAAGAGCAAATATTTCTTGTTTGACATTGTCAGATGTGGTCCTTGTCTGGTTATTCTTTTTAAACAGTGCATAACCTGTGTTATCTCTCAGCATTGATATCCCCTAGATAATGGCCAGCCATGCTTTAAAGGCTTTATAGGTAAACTGTAGCTATTTAATATCTTCTTTTATAGTCAACCAGTCTTTGCCTTTTTATGAAGGAGACCATAGTGATCAAGTGATACAGCCTAGCACTGCTTTGTCTGTTATATGATTGTTATGTTTCCATTTATATCACAGTCTGCTCTGTACTATTCAGATCCAGAAAAAGGAAAAAACACCCTACTGCAGAGTTAGATTTTGTGTTTGTAGAAATGCACTTGATAGCAGGGGGAGGAGGTGTTTTCATAAAGTTCAATTTCTTAATAAAACCCAATTTCCTTTTCACATCACAGCCACTCTATGACAAAGGAATTGCAGCAGGTGTCTTTCATGGAGAGAACATAATTGTGAAGCTTGCTGGCATCCTGCTTGCTCAGTCTTTCCAGCACTGACAGCCAGGTGAGGGGCTGCTGTCAGAGGAAAGGCTGTAGCCCAGCTGTGGCTAGAGGTGTGCACAGCAAAGGAAGCAGCAACAGACTGTGCAGGACTCTGGTCTGGTGATCTCTGACCTTTGCTACTTGTCTGCCACCATGGGCTCTCCCCTTTCCTACTGAAGTACAGCATGAACTCTTAATTCCCAATGTGCTCTTGCCACCCAGCCCAAAGGGCAACAGTTTCCTCATTCTCTGTTTCTGGTCCATTATCACTAGAATGGTGCTGGAACAGGTTGCTCAGGGAGGCGCTTAAGTCACCTTCCCTGGAGGTGTTTAAGAGATGTGTAGATGTGGCACTTTAGAGACATGGTTTAGTGGTGGACTTGGCAGTGCTGAGTTAAAGGTTGGACTTGATCTTTCCCAACCAAAACAATTCAATAGTTCTGTCACCACATGAATGACAATGAGGTCACACCTGCCATGCTCTGGTGTCATTGTGTGGCAGAGCAAACTTCCCAGTGGACAGAGACCTGTGTCTGCCCCTGTGCTGCAGGAGGGGAAGGAGGGAAGGGCATCACCCAATGCAGCTGGCCGTGGGCAAACCTTTCACAGTATCACCAATGCTGGAAGAGACCTCAAAGATCATCAAGTCCAACCCGTTGCATTTGCCGAGTGAGAGGGCTGCTTCAGGTAGCCTCTGGCTTGCAACAGGACCCTGCACTTCCTCCTACCACCCACGGTTCTCAGTTCTGGGCTTCTAAGAGGGGCAAGAGAGTGAAAGAAATGGTTAATTCTCTCTCTCCTTCTAACTTTTGCTTCCCAAAGTGCTCCTTATCACATTCCACTTAAGAGGGTACAGCCTGACACCACAGTGAGATGGGCTGCTGTGATACTGCAGATTTGGAGCATATGAAGGTCTGGATGACTTTCATCTTTGCAGCCAACGTGCAGTTTCAACAAAAGGGCACCCTGCCATGGATATTGTACCTTTGCCACTAACACTTAAAACCCTCGTTGAAGCAGAGAAAGCACAAAAGTTTAAATTGAAAGATTGTCAGTAATGTGCAATAGCCTGCTGGATATCTGTTTGATTTCACCTGTGTTCTGCATTGGAATAAGTGACAATTTCAATATTTCCCTTTCCAAAACGCATTTCTTGTTCTATTGAAAAAGATCTCAGGTGCTCTTTCCAGGGAGTTGATATGTTACAGTGACCTCTGAGAAGGTTGCCCTGGCCAGGTAGGAAATGATTGTTCATCCAGCCATGTTAGTACAGGTCTCAAATCTGAATTACATAATTTCATGGCTTTATTTCTGGCTCATGACATGGAACATTGAGGCTGCTATGCTCAGTGCCATGTCTGTATGGGTCCTTTCCAAATCTTCCTGATAAAATCTATGAGCCCAGAAAGAATTACCATCACTGTTTTGAAGGTGTCCTACTGAGTTCTGCATGGTAATAGAGAGCAGCTGCTGTATGCTTTCTTGATACTGTTTTTCCCTATTTAATAACCTTTGATTGTCACTGTCAGTTGTACAAGGCTTATAAAACCTGATTTCTAGCTTAAACTGTGTGTGCATATCTCTTGTTATTGTCTGTGTGCTTAGGTAATCACTCATGCTGACAGAGAATTTCCCTTGTTCTTCCAGGTCAGAGACCCTGTAGTCATTACATTAATTTGAACAGTTTAAGAATGTTCAACAGCAGAAGCAGAAAACACCATTTGCTTTCTTTAAATAAGCAGCTCATCTTCCTGCAACTTCAACACCTTCTGCTTATCTCTCACATTTGATACCATAAATTTATGCTGTCTAGAAGCTCTAACCTCCTGGACTCCATAGTGCTTCGGATTGGATCCTTGGCAGCAGTTCTGATTTGCCGCCTGTCGTTAGTTAGGTTGTCCAAGTATCTGAGATCAGATGCAACGTGTTGAGAAGTAGATGGAGCTGACACAGTTTTAACATCACTACTAGAGTAGATGCCTTTTGGTAAATCAGCAGGGAAAACTCTCAAACAAGCAAACAAAAATATTCTCTTAGTCTTCAGTAGTCTGGATGTCGATAGGTTTTGGCAAGGTCCTGATTTATGCGAGTCGTTTTTAACCTAGCAGGACATCAGAAATGTTAATGAATTGTATGGGATGTTTTCTTCAGTTCTTCTATCCATTTTTGCTCTTTTTTTCCATTTATTTGGATCTTCATATAAATGATACTTGAACAGCAACATCAACAAAATTAATCTAAACCCTTGCTTTAGGTTAACACATTCACTTTTCCATGTCAAGCTGTCCCAGTTTCAAAAAGCTATGAACCCCTAAAAGCAATTTAGCACCATCATACCAGTGACAGATTTAACTCTGGACAAATCCATGCTGAATTTGTTAATCTGTCAGATGGACTTTTCAATGTACAGCCTGCTCATTTCTTACTGCTTCAGATAAACACAGCTGGTGCAGTACTATGCTTCTGGTTTGTGCATAAAGCTTTACCTTCTCATTTGTGTGTCCATACCCTTAATCTTCTGAAAATGTTTTCCAAATGAGTTTCCTGTGTTTAATTTGTGGCTATTTTTCATGTGCACAGTGTTTTCCTATAGTGTTCTAGCTCCTAGAAGACTGCTGCCTCTAGATTGGAGATTCATGGTTAAAAGGAGCTACATCAGTGAGATAAGCAGGGTCAACTCAAAAGAAGACAGAACATGATACCAAACCTAGCTGCCTCCTCATGCCTCCAAGCATCCACCAGCCTGTTACTGCATACACAGAGCTGAGAGCAGGGCAACTCTGTCCAGTTTTGCAGCTGAACAAGCAGAAGCAAACCTGCTGGTTGTGTCTGTAACTAGTAGAACATCATAACTGTAGCCCAAGCCCACAATAGCCTGCTCTGAAGAAGAGCTTAGTGAAAGCACATCGAGTTAATGCTTCCTCTCCACTCAGCTGATGGCGTCTTTGATGAGGCTGTCAGTCTGGAGGGTGATTATTTTGAGTGGCTTTTTTTCATTCTCAACATCTGCCCAGCAGAAACTGCATTGATCCATGCAACTCAGAAGCTGCTGAATAGCTCTTATATGGAAAAAAAACTCTTCTTTGTGGTGTGACCTGAATTTGAGCTAGACACCTGAAGACAGAAGGCTGTGTTTGGGTAACATTTCTAGACAAATACTCAGGAAGTTCTACACCCTTTTCAGAAGTCAGTGAAGTCTTTTGGTTTGAGGTATGAAAAGTGAATTAAAATAAGTTCAAAATAAGATCCCCTGTTCCTACACACACATACAACCTTTTTATCTGCCAACTTAATCTGACCTTTCTCCTTGGATAATTGTGCTTTTGTTGTAATCCCAGAAAGCAGCCTCTGGACTGGGCTGCACAAATTGCAAGTGTAGTGCTCAGATGTAAAGATACAGAATTGCAGTTTAGATGTGTAGAATGCAGCAGGGAGGTTGCTGCAGCCCTTTGCACCAGAGTGACATTTGTTCACTGTAGGCGTGTGTGTACATTAAGACGTTTTGAAGTTGATCTAGTGAAGTAAAGGTTTATAGAAAAATGTATTTTTTACAGCCAGGATGGGAACTTGCAGGGACATTTGAGGTCTGATTAACCCTTTTCTTTTCCATCATTTACATTCAGAAGACATGGTCTTTTTAAAAATAATGAGTGAGAGGCATATATTGCAGTAGGAGGGTAGTTTGGATTCCAACCATTGATTTAAATGCAGGTTACCTGCCAGCAATTTAAAGGGAGCTAGTGGCTGGTTTTAGTGTAAGGCACAAACTCCACAAAATAAATATTAATAGCTTGTCTCCTCCCACCACTTACTTCAAAGCAATTGGATGTTTTGAGACAAGTATTGAATTGTTATCAAAACGTCTCAATCTCTCAACTCAGACTTGGACATTTTCTATAGGGAGTTTGTTTCTTTAGCTAGAAATATGGCATTGAGGATTCCACTCAGTAACTTCCCACTCAAGTTATAGATTTTCTGTCAGAAAAAATAAAATCATGCCTGTATACAGCTACAATTAAAACATATGGCTCTGCTTTGGCATCTGTTCTTTTTTTCTATTTAAAGACATGGAAGTGTATAATGAAAGGGGTAGTTCTATGACTACAGTTTTTGAGATTTTACACTGACATTACTATAGCCCTTCTTTAAGAGCTGTAAAAATAGTTCTTTATGCTTTGGGCTCTGCATCATAGCTTCTGCATGGGAGCTGTAACAACTGAATTGAAACATGGTTGATTAAATTAGATCTGGAAAAGGTATTAAAGTTTGTTGTGGAAATACAGCATAATTAAGATCAAGACTTACATAGCCACAGATACAGCTGGAGATCCCTTTTGCCCCTCTCAGCTGTTATACTGTTGTCAATACCTACCTAGACTAAATTTGGAGAGCGGAATAGGTGTCTGAAATGCACATGTAACTTTTCCTTCTGAGCCATACACTACAGCTCTGTAAAGTGTATCAGTTTTCAAGTAAATTTGGTTTCCATTTTGATGCCATTTTTAGTTTTCATGTTCCAGCTCCTGAGTTATCAGATTGAGTGTTACAGTGTTATGGACACAAATATGGAAAGGATCTTGGTTGTTTGGCAGTACTTTCACACTCACTGATCAAACACTAAGTGCCATCTTATTACTTTCACAAATCACAGCAAAGAATACAGTTTACAGTTGGATCATCAGGATCCACAGAGCAAATTTTGTGCTAATATATTCATCACATTCAAAGGTGAATATATTTGAGGAAATCATGATCTTCATATTGATAATAATTGAACCAAAGTAGGTTTAGATTAGGGAATAAGTTGCTTATGAATTATTTGTTCAATTCTGAAAACCATGATGAATCTTTTAAAAGTAGCAGGGATTTTTTTTTTTTTTTTTTTTTTTTTTTTTTTTTTTTTTTGGTCATTGAGAGCCTTGAAAACATCTGACCTGGATGTATCTGGATAGTCATGTTCAATTGGAGTTTTTTTTTCAGTACCAGGATAATGAGAAAAGTAAAATTTCTACTGACAAAAGACAAATCCTTCCACTGAGGTCATTGGGACTTCGGCCACTGATAAAAAGGAATCTCCTACAATCCCCTACAAGTCCCTGCATGATCTCTGGGGCCCTCAAGACAAGAAGGACATTGACCTGATGGAGAGGCTTCAGAAAAGGGCCACAAGAAAGGGTCAGAGGGCTGCAGCTCCTCTCCTACAAAGACAGGCTGAGAGAATTGGGTTTGTTCAGCCTGGGGAAGAGAGACCTTATAGCAGCCTTCCAGTACCTAAAGGGAACCTCACTGAAGTTAAGGAAACAAAGCACAAAAGCTGTCCCCCATCTCCTGAGCCTCGTTTGTATGCTCTCCTCATCAGACTATTGATGCCCTATGTTATTTAAACCCAGTGACTGCAGTCTTGTTTTTTTTAAAGTTTCTTTTGTGCAGTCTTCATAATGTTCTCTTTCTTTCTTGTAGCATTGTTCCACAGACATTTTAAATCCATTTGTATACTAGTCCCGTTGTTTGTTACAGCTGAATCAAGGAAAGTGTACACTAAATGACAATATATATACCTCACGTTTGAAGATAGTAAGTTGTAGTGGGGTGTTTCCTTATGACAGCACAGTTTTGGCCCTCAGGTTCTTAAATCAGCAATGTCACTTTTATAGTTTTTAATTTATATGTTTTGACTGTTCCAACCTGACATATTTTGAGCATAAGATATACAATGAGTGCTTGATCTAAAAATGTAGATTCATTGCTGTGACTCAGAGAAACAGAATTACCATATCCTAAATTCTTGGTAATCTGTCTTTCCTAGGGCCCCTACAGTTTTTACCCTCTGCTCATATTGACTTCTCTCTTTTGGCCAATTTGAGCAGTCAGCTCCTTGAAACGGCAGAGATTTTCATTATATTAATGATTAAAGATTATACAATGGGTGGAGACACAGGCAACAAACATATCAGAAGCCTTTTCAAATGATCTTTAGATTTCTATCCGTTTGTTGTTCTTGCAAAACATTCTTCATTTATTGTGAATGTACTGACTTCCTGGAAGCTTCCTCCCTTGCTGCTCCTCAGGGAAAATCTTCTTTCTTTATCTACTATTTTTGAAAGCTATTCAAGATGCTGCTTTATGTGTTTTGTGTGCAACTTCTTTGGAGAAGAAGTTAGAGGGTTATTTAGCTGGATGCAAATGAAGACCTTAATTTCTCCTACTACTTCTTTTGGCCTTGTAGACTTTCCTTTTACAGTTGCCACCTTTTGAGAAATAATATTGCTCTAAAGCTCAAGATTTTAGATACTTGAAAGGACAGTTAGTTTTATTAGCTTTGACCTGCCTTCAGAGTAAAGCAATTTTGACAGTGGATATTTTTTAAGGTAGCCCTGGTGATTGAGAAGGAATCAAAGTTAGATGCTGGAAGTGGGTGGGAGTTGTAGGACAAAAGGTCATAATGCAGCTAAAGGAGAAGGATGAAAAGGGAGGATCATGGTGGGAATTGCTCCATATTACTTTCCAGGGAAAGGTTGCATCTATATGGAAGCTGTCTCATGAAAGTGCCAGGGAAAGAGTGAAATACAAGAGAAAACTAGACATTCAAAGGGCCAGGAAAGACTCCCAGTTTGAGACCTGGAGAAGGGGCTACTGTTCACATACTAAAAGTGAGACCTTAGCAAGAAGGTGGAAGGAACACAAAAAGCCTGTGGAAAGAGCTGGAAGCATATTTTTGTTAAGCCTGCTTTTCTAGTTTAACCTTCCAGGGGTAGGATTTGGCTTTGGATAGAAGACTAGAATTTCAGAAGCTTGCCTGAAACAGGTGGAGGAAATGTGGAGGAAGCCAAAAAAGATACACAAAATAGTATCTGTTCACATCTTGTTTTCAGAGATCAGTTTTGGGCCTGTAGAGGTCTGGATAGAATATTTGTTTAAATGTGAGAATATGTTGAATGGTAAAATCTCTCTATGTGCAGTTCGACTTTGTCGTGGTAGCTGTGGTCCTGCGAGGTGATTTTAATCATAGAGCTCTCTAGCTTTTAGTCAGAGATAAAATGAAAACTTCTGTGTGCAGTACTCCATGGAGCAGAGAACTAATCCTAAGATCTTGTTGACATTTGAAGAATAATGGGTTTGGTTACATTTGAATAAACATAAAGCTGTTGTTTCCTCAAACAACTTTGTTCACGGCGAATGTAATAAAAGTGGTTTGCCCTTTTAATCTATTTTAGATCCTAATTCAGATACTGAAATTAATTTATCACAATACTCCACAGCTCAGATTATCTTTATGTGAGCTCGCTGGTGAGCAACCTTTACTAGGAAGAGTATTTGCAGAGAGAGAATTTTAGATTTATGTAGAAGTACACGTGGGAAGCAGCTGCTGGATTTTCACGAAGAGTTGCACCAAAAGCACTAACCAGCGATTGTGTCATGAGAACAAAACCTGTGATTTACCTGAGAGATGGAAATCAAAGTAAATATATTGAGCAGGGAATTTCTGTTATTAGCACTCCATAATTCATGCCCTAACTTCATATTCCCTAAAAAAACAGTATTAAATTTGTTTTAAGAATGAAGGAACTGATAGAAACAGCCAGCAGCTTGAGGTTATTTTGCCACAAGGGGCTGATTCCATCACATTATTTTCTCAGTTACAACTGCTTTGTTTAGACAGCTACCACATAGACTTGTGCCTCCGAAAAACAAAAACAAAACCAAGAGGCATATGAAGCAGAACAAGTAAAATCACAGAAGGGCATTTCTTTTGTCTTTTTTTTTTATGAAGAGGGAAACTATTCTCACTCAAATCAAATCTTCAAATTTGACCTCAAGTCAGTATTATCTTCTCTCAACGCTTTTCCTAAGCAAGCCCCTGAGTGCTTGCTAAGCCCAGCCTACCTCTGCCAACCTCTGATTCAGGACTGCACCTGCCCCTTCCTGTCTTGGGGCATAGGACAGGCTGTGCCCAGGGGGGTGCCCAGGTCAGTCTGCGTGTGTCACTTAGCTTCCTGCTGGTTCTCATCATAAGTGGAATCAGAAATGGTTTAACCAGCTCTCATTTTTATAATCTTGAATGCATTTTGGCAAAAATCAAGATAGTCCTTTCATTTGTTGGCATTACTGTATCACGTGACTCTTGTCAAATTTCCTGGAGAGCTATTTATTTGCTTAACTCTAGTATTTAACACTAGATATCCTGATTCAAACTTTTTTTCTGTGAGCTCGTGCTCTGTAAACACTTTTTTTGTTGCATGTGAGAAAAATGTGTGAAGTACAGTGCTCTAAACCCTGCTGTATCTGTCTTTTTCTTGTAAAGCTTCAGGTAGATGTTAGCTAAGCGAATGCTGGAAGGAGACTGCTTCTGCTGCTTCTTAAAGAAGAAACACTGGCAGTGGAGACAAAGGCTTCTGTGAAGCCCAGTGTGTGTGCCCCTTACACAACCAAAGCCAGAGCTAGCAGTGAAGCCTTGCTTCATTAGGTCTTGCAGTCCTCAGTGGAAAAGCAGAATCTCACCAACCAGGGCAAAATCTTTATAACTAAGACTCTTTCTCTGAAACTAACTGACAACCACTTCAGATTACCCCAGGTCTGTACCTTACTTTACCTATGCGTGTACTCTGAAGTGTTTTGAGGAGTATTTTTCAAGCTTTTTGGGGATTGTGGGGCGTTTGGTGCAAAGGCACTGCGTTTTCCCATGTTCTAACTCCTAGTAAAACAAGGCTGGAAGTACAGGCTTTCAAAGTGGTTTTGGAAAATGTGCAAGTGAAGTGCTAGCGTGCTGACCCACAGATAATGGTGGGTACGAATGGCTGGTGTAACGTGCTTTGAAAAACCTTTTGCCTTCATGAATGGTACTTCTTGCAAAACTAATGTAGAGTTTAATAACCTGTAGGCTTTCCTGTCTCAAACTGCAAGCTTTAATAGCCTATTTAAAAGCCCTAAAACTCCTTAATTTGTTCCCTTCTCTCCACACACATCAAATCCTGAACAGTATGTTGAATGCTACACAGAAGGTTATTGGGGGCAAAGGAAAGTGTCTATGCAGATTCTTCCACTGTGACCTTCAGAGCATGGACACACTATAGGTTCATTGTGTTTGTTCACAGAAGGAATAGTTCCTCAAAGGGGGAACTGCTGTTCAGATAGGGAGTGGAGCTGTGTCCTATAAGGTCTACCAATGTGAAAAAGGCATTTCCCTGTGGAGTAGACAGAACAAACGGCTCTGACATGCTTTATAGATTACTTCCCTTAATTTTTCCATGAAGTCATAAAATAATTGTCCATATTAACTTAAGACATAGAGAAAACTTTTATATGCTGGTATTTTATAACAGGAGTAGAAAAACATTTCAAGTAGTTTTCAGGGTGAAAACAAAACTTTCAGGGCACACAAACTCAGTTATTAAATGTTAGGAAATGTCACTTGTTTTGGTTCCCCTTATGGAACAATTGAATACATATACGAATACCAGCACCTAGCTGGTGTTACAACTCCCTCAGGAGCAGATGAATCAGGACAACATTGACTTCTTTAGTAAAACATTAGCATTATTTGACAGATGGGAAACTGAGGTACATAAGATCTCCTGGGTCACCCCGCAGTTACTCATGCATTACATCATGCTGCCTGCCTTCTACAAATGTAGATATTTGTAGCACAGAAGCCTTCTCTAATTAAAACCTTTCCTCCTCCCCTACACACAGGAAAAATGCAACAGCCAATGGGGCTACAGGAATGGGAATTGTGAATTGCTCAGTGCAGTGGATTTGCATAATTTGGGTTTTTCATTCCGTTTCAGTATCTGAGTTCCATTATCTGAGCTGACTTGGGGTTGAATGCCTCAAGCGTTTCATGCACCCAAAAGCAACATAAAGGCCATAGTTGTGATCCTTAGGGAAACAAAAGCAACATGCTCTCTGCAGAAGGATCACAAGTTTCTCTGCAAGCTGAGGAGATGCTTGTGACTTGCCACAGGACAAAGGGGAGAGGTATGGGATAAAAATCTGTTGAACTCAGGGTCGTGATTCATTCGTACGCTTCCCAGCGGCTGAAACAGCACACAGACCAACTGAACCAGAGCTCTGGCTGCAGAGCAGGGAAGGGCCAAGGGACATTCCCTTTCTCTTCCCTGTTGCAGATGAGGTTTCTGTCCCTCTAAGTCTGCTTTCTTGGTTCTCCCAGAGAATTCTCAAGACCTAGGTACATATTCTCTTGTGTCATAGAGAGAAGCATCAAGCAAACTCTAAAAGAAAAAATTTACAGGCATCACAACAGCTTTGCAAACAGAATGGCATGAAGCTTACCAGGCTGACATGTCAGCACCTCCCTAGAGGAAACACTGAGAAAGAATTCTACATGCAGCATTTTTATATCTGAAGGAAGAATGTGGGATAGAAATGGGAACCATTTTTTTAAGCAGGCAGTTTACAGGAAAGTTAAAAATATAAGTTCCAAACAAAACTCACATAAAACCTCGAAGTGATTCCCTCTCTTTTACTTAATAAATTGAGGAAAGTGAACCTTTCATTAAGGCAACAGTTACTGGCATTGCTGGGGATCAGGCAGCGCAGAGGAGACCAGGCCACTCTGATGGGAAGGGTGGTTAGAGGTATTTTGTGGGCATGCAGCATGGATGTGCCTTTGTAGACAGACAACAGGGAAAATAGCACCTGGGGGTCAAAACATGCAAGGAAAGTGCTTCCTGGTGCCCTAAGTACACAGAGACATGAGACTGGGAGGCTAGTAAATGGGCATGGAGGACTTAAAGCTGTGTGTTAGCCCCACAACCTTACACCACGTTTCCCAAATGTATACCTGTTCATATCTATTCGAAATATCCCAAATCAGGCATGTTTTGCAGGAGAAAGGAGCTAGTCTTCAGGCTCCACAAATGCAAGACAGACCTCATGGTATCACTGCAATGCGCAAGTGTGCAGACAAATTTAGAAGGAGCGGAGAAGCTTCCGTTCCCCATGAGATACCTATGCACAGCACTGCTGCACCTCTGCAGCTCCTTGAGTGCAAAACCCAGACCCGATAAAATGTTGTTAGTTTCCAGGACAGAAGAAAAGCTGCAGCACCGTGCAGGAGACTGTCTGCTGCAACCTCCTCACTGCAATGCAACACAGTAGGTATGGCTGTGTCCCTGCTTCATATTCTCTGAAAGTTACCCAGATGAGATAAATTTTACAAAATATCTAGACTGGCTCAATTAATTTAGCTGAAGGTTCAGGGACATGTACCTGTGCTTCGTGAGCAGATAATACACTTGTGTGGCCTGATGATTCAAAATTTTCTAATACTCGTGCCAGCAAAACAGGTGCTTCTTACTTGTGCGACGTTACTCTTATGTTTGTCCCTGCTCCTCAGGAAAATGACTATGAAGTCTTTATTCAAAACTTTCTAGGGTTGATGGGCTATAAACAATGCTGGAGAGAACCTAAATGCTGCCTAAAAATGTCTCTCAGTAAAGCAATATACTCAGTAAAATGTTAAAACCTTGTTTAGAAATTAATTGCAAGGCAACTATGGCAAGGAAAACTGGTATTAGAAGGGCAGCTTCCAAACTGATCCAACAAACTAATTTCTGTGGGAATAGTGATGTTATCTGCTGCAGCTGGCTGTGATTTATACTGTAAAAGATTTCTGAAAAAATGGGTACTTGGTGCTTTCTTACATGAGGTAAAAAAAAAAAAAATCATGATCTGGATTTCCAGATACTGGCTTTCATATCTGTAGTGTATTATCTGCAATTGAAAAAGTGCCCTTTTTCCATTGGAGCACATTATAATGAACCTCATTAAGTGCTGTTATGGATGTGTGGGAATTGGAGACTGCCATGAGCACCTTTCTCTTCTGTGCAAACTTGAACGATGTGAAAACTTTTAATGTATTCCTAAATATATAATTTCATATTTGGACAAAATTTTACCTCAGTAGATAGGATTTTCAGACTCTGGTGGTGCTGACAGCGACACTGATACTACCTCATAGATAAAGTTTCTTAGTTTACTGTTATAACTTTATCCAATGGGAGCAAACTAAAGTTAAAATGTCCATCTTAGAATCCAAGGTGATTATAGTTTCACTAGTTAAAGACTGCCATATATGAGGGCAAATCTTTGGCCAGTGTTATGCAGTATGGTAATAAAATGTAGGCCCCCATTTTATTTTATTTTTGGATTATGTTGTATTTATATTTTATTTTTATTTTTGTAATTAGGAAGAGTCTATTTAAATCAACTCATTCATGCTTTGTGCTGAACAACGAATTATTCTAGTAGTGTAGTAATTTGTTATTGCACAACAACCTAAAGCAAATAGTTCATATTTTATTCTACGAAGGAAATAACTAGAAAAAAAATTAAAAGAGGCATTTTTTTGCACAGGAGACACAATCAGTATTCAGCTCCTTCCATTCTTGTTGGCTTAGTAATATTTGTCTGGATCAGTTCTTCTGGGAGGATGTGTGAGAGCAGGGTAGGAGGATAGTGAGAGATCTGAAATGCAGAAGCTTAGGCAAGCATGGCAGTGAGAGCAGGCAAAGCTCTAGGTCAATGGCTGGCAGATGGCTTATGAGCTGAGGAGGCTGCTGGCAGATGGTATTGACAGTGTGGACAAGATAAAGATTTTGGCTACAGAATGGGATCTTTGGAAAGAATCTAGAAGTCTATCTTTCCTGATAAGAACATTGTCCGATTTGGATGCACATCACATCTTGCTTTTTTCTTGGTTTTTATTTTTCTACCAGAGAAAAGGTAGAGAGGCTCTGCTGCTGTAGGAAAGGAAAAGTGCCTGAAAGAAAGAATTGTGAGGTCTGTTATTTGATCTAGCTCCCAAATTCTGACCATTCAATAACAACAAAAACTCTTACTATGTGTAATTGCTACGTAATTATTTGTGATTACTAGTCTGATTCCTCTGCTTCTCTCACTGTTACTGAACTAATTACGCCTCTTATGCAACATTAGCAAATTAAATCATTCCAATTATCCACATTTATTTCCTTGTGCTTTCTCTACTGCTGCAGTTCCTTCTCATGACCCTGTGTGACGATGCCTGTCACGCTTTCCTTCACAACCTACTTTCTTCTTGGGCAGTTAGTGGGTGCTGTGGCTGGGCCTGGCTTTGGGCCAGGTTCTGAGCCCAGCAAGTGCCTGAAATGGGCACCAGTGCATCTGCAACTCATGAGTGCTGCAGGCAAAGTTAGCTGTGTACCCAGGGATTCAGAGACAGAAATCTCTCAAAAAGAGATTTGGAAAAGAGGGAATCACTTCAAACAAAATAAGAACTGTCTTAGAAAGTCATTTTAGGCACAAACAATCAACTCAAAATGAGTACTCAATTGCTGTTCAGTTTGGTGTTTTTGCACTTTAGGATGCCAAAATATGAAAGGCAGTGAACCCTGAAACAAGCTGAAAATACTGTAGGAAAGTGCACAACCTGCTATGAAAATGTTTGTCAGCAATGAAACTCTGAACCAATTTGACAGAAATGAGAATTAGGGATTTTAGAAACACCATATACCTCCTCCCTGGTGGGGAAGGGCAAATGAAATTATTTCTCCTGCTGCTGTGCTAACAGGTAAGTCAGCTGCCAAAGACCTTCACTTATGGCTGAGGAATAATTTCTGCTCTCTTCCGTTTCCCCCCCTGAAAGAAGCATTGCTGTAGCTGTTACAGTATCACAGTATCA
>WBNM01040753.1:0-78886 GCA_013399055.1 Ramphastos sulfuratus
CGGCCCCAGGGTCACCTCCGCTCGCAGAGCCAGAAGTAAAGGATGTTATCACGTCGGGAGGGTTATTAAAACGCTAATGAATGAGTGTCTGTGAGACTCTGGACGGGATAGAGAGACTGTGGGAGGGGGGCCTGGGGGGAGAGGAGGCAGAAAGGCTCGATCTTCATGCCAATCTCTGGAACAAATAGCTAACATTTAACGTTTACACCCTGCTTGGCGACGAACTGGCGCTCCACGGACCCCTGATCCAGGCTAAAATGTCCAGAAAGCCTTTGGAGAGAACAAGTTCCTAGCTATCAGGTTCTTCTGATCTCTCTCCTCCTTTCATAGGGCTTTGGTTTCAGGCTGGACTTGTCCAATGTCTGCTTTACCGCTGCGCGCTCCTAAATGAGTGTCAAGGAGGCGAATATCAAATAGCAGAGAGGTCAAGGCGATTTGGTTAACCGTTGGCTGGGCTGATGGCTTTAAACTTGTGTGGGAGGCTGGGGACGTGGCAGGGGGGAGGGAAGGAAAGAGGGGAAGGAGTGGGAGTGGAGGGGAAATAAACCCGAGATAAAGGAAAGCAAGGCGAAGGGGGGGAACGAAGAGGATAGGGGTGTGGAGAGGGATGATGAGCCCTGAAAAGCTGGGTCAAGCGTTTCATGATGATGGAGGGATATGAAAACCCTTGATGAAGGGGTTACTGGTGGGTAGGCTAGGGGTGTCCCTGTCCATTGTGGGTGGGGAGCACTCAAGGGTAATATGTGTGTTTTGGTGGCATCTGCATTTGGGCTTGTGCATGCTTGCTCCTGGGTGTTTTAGATGGGAAGCTTCAGGGCAAGGGTGGGTAAACCCCAGATGAATGAGTGCAGCCACAGGGGTTTGAAGACACAAGGGGAGGATTTTGTAGCATGTGGGTGGAGGGGCCCTATGGTGTTTGTGTGCAGGGGAAAACCCCAAAATGCATCTGAGAGGTGTGTTTGTGGAAAGGGTGCATGAAGGCAGGGCTGGCCTGGGGAGATGAGCTTCTGAGTGTCTGTGGTCCTGGGGGTGATGTAGGGCATGGATGTGCAGGCACTAGGACTGTAAAGGTGGTTAGGGAGAGGCCATATGTATGGGTCTGTGCATTAGGATGAGAAGGATGTGTGGGAGTGTTTCCCTGTGGTGATGGGGATATGGCAGGATGAGGGCAGGTGAAGAGACTGTGCGTGTATGGAACATATAACGGGGGTTGTAAAGCAACTGTAGTTGTAGGTGAAGTGTGAAGCCAGGGTGGGTGTAGGATGAGCAGTGCAGTGGGCTCATTTAGGGATATTTTACCATGGGTACAAGGGGCTTGTGCTGTGGCAAGGAGCAGGTGGGGATGGGATGTGCTGGGTGATGAACACAGAGAGAACCTTGTGCTGTGGAGAGATATAGCAATGATCCAGCAATGCTTTTGAGGGAAAAATCCCATCTTCTTGCACTTCCTGGCATGGGGGTGGGCTGGGTGGCTCAGCAGGCAGCAAAGAAACCAGAGAGAAATTTTACTTCCCCTGTAATAATAATCTGTTTTAAAGAGGGAAAGGTTAAAAAAAAAAAAAAAAAAAAAAAAAAAAAAAAAATAAAAAAGAGAGAGAGAGAATTTCCTGGAAGAGAAAGTTTTCTATTACTGAAGTGGCCAACGAACAGAACAAATACTCAAGGCCTTTGCCAGCCACACTCTTCAGCTCTGAAGCCGCACAAGCCCTCCCTTCCCAGCAATCGCCGTTTGCTCCTGACATTAGCAGAAAACTCACTCTGGTCCCAGGTAATGTAAAGCTCCTCAGCTGAATCAAAGCAAACAATCGCCATAGGAAATGTGTGCACAGCTACACACGGCTGAGCAGCACCGGGGGCTGTAACTACCAGAGAGTTTGCAATAGCTAAAATCAAGAGGGAGTTAATCGTGGCTTTCGTTCCCATGCCCTTGACCTACAAGTTGCAGAGCTGGGAAGTGCAAAGCTGACAGGAGATATTCAGGTGAAGCTACCGAGGCCCGCCCTCAGTCTAAAGCTATCATCTCCATATTGCCCTGGGTTTTGGGGGAACCATTTCCTTCTGCTCTCCATTTTGGAGGTGCACAAAGGACTTCAGGAGGGCTCAGTTACTGGGCTGTCCTGCAGAAAGAAGGGATGCCACTGGGGGCATTAAACAAAGCCTGGTGAGGCTGGGAGAGAGGACAAGCATGTTTCAGGATCAAATATGTATTTTGGGTTATTTTGAGATTTTTTTAAAATTCAGATGGTTTTCATTTTCTTGGTTGCTTGGAGCAGCATGGACCCCAGTGAGCACATGGCCTTGCATCTTGTGGGCATCACAAAGGTGTGTCCCCATGGAGAGATGTCTCCTGTGTGTATTTGGACATGAATGTATAGGTTGTGTGTGTGCAGGAGATGCCTGCGTACGTCCACACCAGTCCTCACAGATATCTTGCACTACGTATATATGTGTGTGTATATATATATACACTTGAAATAAAACTCAGAGCTATACATCTCCCCATCATGCCTGCATACATCCACATACATCCACCCACTAAGGTTGCGTTTCCGGAGACATTCTCAAATAGAGCAGTGTAATTTCTCCGCTGATTTTGATTGACATGCTGTCCCTGGGATCATGTGTTAATCCCTTCTTCACTCAAGCCTTTTCATAACTCATTTCTCTCTGCTAGATGGAGACTCTGATGGTTACCGAGGCAACGATGATAGCACTAAGCCATTTCCCTCTCTGCACGGAGACCATTATTCCGCATGCATAGGCCATTTGCAACAAAGGTCGCCACAAAGTCATCCACAACACAGCACACGTTTATTAAACTTTTATTCTTTTTTTTCCCCCCTCCCCCTAACAGAGAAACTAGCCAGCACGTGTGCAATATCTCTCTCTCTCTCTTTTTTTTTTTTTTTTTTTGAGATCTCTGTAATATAGGTAATAATAACCGTAGCAGATATTATTGTACCCAAACTGTATATCACACAGATCTGGGGCTTAGAGTTCCTAGTCCAGAGAGATCATGCTTAGATGGTCAGGTTTTGCACCAATGATTTCTATTTGTCTTTTGTTCTCGTATCAAATAGTAACTTTAATAGCAGTTGCAGGAAAAAAAAACCAAAACCAGCCAACAGCAACCTTATGAGAGCAATGCGAGGTGAGTAGCTGAATGTAAAAGCCACATGGAGATTTGCCCTGCAAGAACAAGTACCTCCCCAAAGTGAATAAGTAAATAACCATCATCGGTGACCACCCCCTCACCAGAGTGATTTTAAGTTCAGTTTCTAACTGGTTCTTTACCTGGGCTTCCTGGCTCTGGTTGTAAGTTGTTGGGTGTCCTTCTTGTGGTGTTAGGAGCTGGTTTAGGAGTGTCAAAAGCTCCAGTTGTAAGAGGACAAAGGGTTAATGCAATGCTGGAAAGGGTCTCACAAACCTGAGGTGCTCACTCCCCACCAGCCAGGCTTTGCCCATATGGGGCCACATTGCTGGATTTGATTTCAGCCCCTTCTCCTTTGCCTCTGGAGACCAAATGTGATGCGTCGCTTTGGGATGGCTTTTAACAAGCAGCCCTTTCCCATCGGATGCCTTTTTGTGGATTTGTGGATTTAGCACTGAAGCCAACCTCAACAAATTTGGTATCTGCTGGCCACCAACCCTACCACCTCTCAGCGCCTAGGATCATGAGTCCTTGGCCTAAAGATTTTTGTCACCTCTTTCTAGCTCTTTTTTAATCCAGCTAAACATCTCTGGAGGTCTATATTTTCAACTGTGACAGGATGGAGACCCCCACCCTGCTGCAATGGGTCTTGCAGCTGTGATGTCTGATGGCAGCAGGGCTGAGCAAGGGCTGGATGACTGCTTGGACAGTCCTGCGGCACCAGGTTTGCTGCAGATGTGAAAGAGGAGGAGAAGATGGCCCACAGTGATAAGCTCCCAGGAGATTTCTATGGTGCCTCCTACTCTTCTCTGTCCAGACAACTCCAGCACTGCTCTGGGATCTTATCTCTCTGTATTGCTGCACCTCTCTGGCCTCCCTCCTACAGTGTCCTGCTCAGCTTGGTGCAAAACACGCTCCTAATTGCACTGGCCTGGCCCAAAGCTCTGATCCCATCTATGCTCTCCAACTCCCATCACTGGCTTCACTGGTTTTATCACCTATTTTGCTCAAATGTTTGATGCTGTGTCATCAAAATCAGACAGAGGTCAGCCCAGCCCCATGTCCTTTGCTGTTTCTCCCTTTATTGTATTTTGGGAAATAAAAAAATAATTTAATTGACAACCTTTAAACATCCAGCTTCTTCTCTTGGGTACATGACGCCACTGAAATGACTGGGAAGTCCACGTGAGCCCAGCCTCTGAAAGTGCATGATGGAAATCTTAACCCTGGAGATCCATGTAGAGGAAAACATCTCCCAAGAGCAAGCCATCACTTGGAGACAGCCACAGTGTTGCCACACTGCCAAACCAGGCTGTGTGCTTGTTTACAAAGTTTCTGTTTTGCAAGATATTTAAATAATTGGAGAAAAACAGGAATTGGGGTTAAACCTCCCAATCTACCACTTATCAGAAGAATCACTTTCCCACTGCAATGCAGCCGCTGTGGAGGAGGGTGAAACACCATAGGTCCAGCTGACACATAGGAGCATGGTTTGTGGTGTGGGGTGAAGTGACTCCTCTGCTAAGGTGCTGATTTAGCAGAGGTGTTTGAAGAAAGCATCTGCCCTGGATATTTGGTGCTTGTTTTCCAAGACCTGTCACATAGACCCCTTTGAGTTGATGGAGAGCAAGAGTGAGGCTCGCTCTGCTAGTGTGCCAATACTGTGGGGGAACCCAAGAGGAACTGAATCTGCAGACAAAGACTTGCTGTCAGGAGGATGCACTGCCTCACAGCACTTTTTATTCTATTCCCAAAACACATCCATTCTTTCAGAATAAAATCCCGTTTCCTTACTCCCCATCACTTGCACCATCCAGCTCCACGGCTGCTCTTAACACTGCTCCTTCTGTGGAAAGTCTCCAGCCTGACTGGCTTGATATTAAAAAAAACAAAAAACAAAAAACAAACCAAGAGTGGGAAAATGTGTCTATCATGATTTCTGCTCATAACAAGCTCCCTCAGCTCTTGCAGAGATGCTTGAGGCTGGGAAACCCACAGGGATATTTACTCGTGATGCAGCCCTGGGATGGTGCTGAGAATTTTGAGTGAAGTGTGGCAGGTATTTCCAAGCCCCCTGCACTAATTGATGGGCTCTCCATATATCATGCCAGATAAAGGGCCCTTGTGCAGTAAATGCTGATGTTTAGAACATCCTGATAGTGTTTTGTTAACAAGAAGATAACGGGAGAGCAAGATACGTTTGTTTAGCTGCCTATAGATAAAACCAATAGGGTCTTTGTTAAGTTTTCATGACTGATGGCAGGTTCTAAATGTGATAAATAATACCCCAGGTCCTGATTGGAGCTACTGTAGCACAAATTATAACCTGCAGCAGTGACCTGTGAGGGGAATGGAGGAGTCAAAGGTTATATAAGTGAAGTCCTGGGATTGTTTTTGGGCAGTGACCCCATGTTTCTCAACCAAAAGCAGTCTGCTAATGCATTCCCAACACTGCTGCAAAGTGGTACCCACCAGAAAAGCAAGGGATGAAAATGATGTTGTCAATAAGGATATTTGGCAGCAAAACTTCATGGGGAGAGTGAGGGAGTAGATAACCCCAGTCTAAAACCAGTGGTGACCTTTTCTCTAGGGCTCTTCACCAGCTCATCCAGGGTGGAATGTCTCATGCAATGCTACAGGATTGGAGAGGAGTGGCTGGAAAGCAGCCTGGTGGAAAAGGACCTAGGGATACTGGCTTACAGTCAGCTGAATATGAGCCAGTCTATGCCCAGGTGGCCAAGAAAGCCAGCAGCATCCTGGTCTATACCATAACAGTGTGGCCGGCAGAACTAGAGAAGTAATTGTCCCCTTGTACATGGCCCTGGTGAGGCTATGCCTTGAGTACCATGTTCATTTTTGGGCCACTCACTACAAGAAAGACATTGATGTGCTGCAGCACGTTCAAAGAAGGGCAATGAAGCTGATGAAGGGTCTGGAGAAGAAGTGTTTTGAGGAGCAGCTGAGAGAACTGGGGTTGTTTAACCTGCAGGAAAGGAGGCTCAGGGAAGATCTTCTTGCTCCCTACAACTGCCTGAAAGGAGGCTGTAGCGAGGTGGGAGCTGGTCTCTTCTCCTTGGTAGCAAGTGATAGGACAAGAGAAAATGTCCTTGACTTGCACCAGGGGAGGTTTAGGTTGGACATTAGATAAAAATTCTTCCCTGAAAGGGTTGTTAAGCTCTGGAACAGGCTCCCCAGGGAAGTGGTGGAGTCACTGTTCTTGAAAGGATTTAAAAGACATATAGATGTAGTGATGAGGAGTATGGTTTAGTAGTAGACCTGGCAGCCCTGGGTTAATGCTTGGATTTGATGATCTTAAAGATCTCTTCCAACCTAAAAAGGTTCTATGATTCTAAGGGTCTTAGGAAATGGAAGGTGAGCGAGGCTTTTGTCGCAAAATCACATCTTGCAGATCCTGAGCATCCTTATTCCCTCCACCCCAGGAGGACACTGAGTCAAGGCAGCATCCTGCTCCCTCCCAGGTTTGCCTTCTTCAGGGTGCTTATTAACCTTTCTTCCCAAACAACCTGCTAATTGCAAGGTGAGTTGCTGTCAGCCCTCTTACAAAAGACAGATTGTTATTGAGAGGTGATGTGGGGCCCTGTCCCTGAGTCATGGGAGAAGAGGGTCCATGAGGTCTGGCCATGATGCTCCTTGGTGATGTCCCAAGGGTGTCCCCACAGAGGTCCCAGCCTGTGAGGCCAGGATTTAGGTTAAGCTGGGGACAAATTAGCAGCAGGAGTAGAGTTGCTCAGCAGAGGTTCTCCAAAGTCTACAGCAGCTAAACGTGTCACAGTTTAGAAGTTAGGCCATGAAACAATCCAACTCATCTCAGCTGATGAAAAGAATTATAATTACACTATCTTCAGCACCATCTTCCCTGAGAAGGCACTAATTTCCTTGCACTTTTTGTGTTCTCAAGTCACTTTGTGTTTGATTTAGGAGAAGAGGCTGCAGAAGCTACACCGGAGTGATGCTAAAAGCATCCTTGACCCTTCAGTGCCTTCTTATAAAATCATAGAATCATAGAATGGTAAAGTTGGAAGGGACNATGTGCCTCATTAAGCAAGGGGATGAAGAGCTTGACTTGGCTCTCTGGTCTAGAGCCTCTGGGGTGGTGGGAGTCTCAGCTCCTTTTCTGATGGAGGTGAAGTCAGAAAGCACCCAAGCTGGTGCTGGCTTTTCACAGGACAGCCTGATGCCTGGCCTAATGACATTCTCATAGGAGAGGTGCCCCAGCTCCCCAAAACTCCTGGCGTACAAGCTCTAAGTCCAGATTAATTTCCAGCTATGGGTCCTCCCCAAGCAGAATCACTGAAAGAGGAGGGAAACTCCGTGCCCAAGGCTGGATTCCATACACTTAAACACTCAAAGCTTGAAAATTTATGGATGGGGTAGTAACTCTTTTCCATAACTGTCTGGGAAGATACCAAATCTCCCTTTCACAACGACCTGCATTGCAGGACTTACACTGAGCTCCCGAGTGCACACTTGGTCCCAACATCAGAGCTGGCTAAGAGCAGAGGAGAGTTATGAATGAAAAAACTAGTGGGTCTTCCTGAGAAAACTTTGAACTGTCATCCAAGGACTGAATGTGTTTTCTCATGCTGACCTACTGTGGTGGGTTCAGTCCCATTTTGGGATGTACCCTCAAACTCTCTCCAATATTTTATTTACAATTTAGGACCCAGGTCTTAAAATAACATCTACAGGGCAAGCCACATGCCAGCTATCATTGGTATGAGGGCAGCAATTCTGATTGTGGGGAGGGGAAAAAAAAAGTATTTCCAGGCATGTAGGACACAAAAAGTGCTAAAGGCATTTTAATGACACTTTAATTAATCTCTAGGCATAGGTCAAACAGAGAATATCTAAAAAGGTATATATGTGTGTGTGTGTAATAACAAAAGTTAGGACTCAAATCAAAAGGTGCTTCAGTACCTTGCAAAAGCTATTAAATGTAATTATATTAATTTAAAATATCCCCACGCACAAAAAGTGGTAAAACTGGGACAAAGGTTGTGAGAAAATCTCAGTAAATCAAGGCTTATAAAAAAGTGTATCAAAAGAATGTTGTGATTATCATAGGAACAAAAGCAAACCCAAATAAATTCAGAGTTAAGGTAAGACTTAAAAAAAGAAATCCAAAGAAGCTGGGTGTGGAAAATTACAGTGGAGGCAGCCGAACCACCTCAATTTGAGGATGTCATGCAATCTCCTAAACAAAAAAGCAACTGTGGATTTAGAAACACATTATCTTGACCTGGGACCACAGAAATGGAAATGCCTTTCTCAGATGTCTGCTGGCTGACAGAGCTTATCACGACTAGCTGGGAGACTTTCATTTCCAGTTTGCTTACCAGACTGCAGTTCTGTCTATGTGTACATCTGTGACAGAGCAACTGGGCTCTCTGCAGAGATGTGTGTTTTGGTTCAAGAAGAAATGAACCTGATTTTATGCAAAATCACCACTTTCTGCCCAATTCTTGCAAATGCTTTGTTGAGCTTGCCTTGGTTTGTGTCCCAGTTGTGGTTGGAAGGTGCATCAAGCGGTCTCAAGGGAATCCTACATACAAACATCTCCTCATGCCTTTGGTTTGGAAGAAACCTGCAGAGGGATGCATTCCTTTGCATGTCTATTACATGGAGATCTTGGCAGCTGAGATCCACTTCCAGGATAAAATCTCACTGTAAGCTAGTGTCCCCAGTGATAGGTTCATATAAAGGTGCCTGGAAAAGTACCTGCAGAGGTACCCAAGTGTAAAGGAGACTCAGAGGTGCATTTTGCAACAAATGTTACTATTAAAGAAAAGATTAGCTGCTAGAGGAGACCTCAAGCCTGGAAAGCAGAAGAAAGTTTCCCTTTTTGTATCACCAAGAAATTATTTTCTGCAGATACTGACCCTCTTGGCCCCAGATGGCTCCACACCAGGCTTTTCATCTTGGAGGCAAGGGCACCTGGGAGCTCAGAGGTGCCCATTCCCATTTTGGTTTTGCCCCTGACATGCTCTGTGACCTGGCACAAATCACTTCACCACCCTGCTTTGGTTTCACTGTTCATAATGCCAACAGAAAACAGATCAGTCCTTGTTCACAGAAAGTGAGTGACGTTAGCCCAGCCCCATGATTTCTCCAAGCACATCTGATGGGAACTGCCACAGCTTTTGTGTCCTTAAGCCAATCAACTACTGCCCAGATTGAACAGTGATCTATTTTTGCTACCCTCTCCCAAGAGATTGTTGGGGGCATCCACCTTGCCCAAACACGTGCAAGTGCAGCAATGGCCTGGTGGGATGTGTTTCATCATGATGGCAAAATCTGACTAGATGTCTCAGAAGGTCCCCTTATGTCTTAAATTCATATAAATAGTGGCCAATGATGTTCCCTGGACCTGGACAGGCTGGAGAGGTGGGCCCAGGTCAACCTCATGACATTCAACGAGGCCAAGTGTAAGGTCCTGCACCTGGGTAGGCATAATCCCAAGCACATCTCCAGGCTGGGTGCGGAATGGCTGAGAGCAGCCCTGAGGAAAAGGACCTGGGGGTCTGGGGTGATGAAAAGTTCAACANCCTTACCATTCTATGATTCTATGATTCTATGTTGCTGTTTGCAAAGGTCTGATCTCCAGCAGCTTCTATGCTCCTGGACATGAGAAGTGTGGAAGGTGTTTCTCCAGCAGGTGACAACAGGTGTTTGTCTTGCACAAAAGGAAACCTGCAGTGTCAGACAAGCAAAAGTGAGGGACCCATTGCAAGCAGCAGGACACTTCTGCTTGAGACAAGCGTAACTCAAAATGCTGATAAACAGCTAAATTCCTAAGTCATTGGAGAAAATTGGAGTAACTTGGAGGAGGCAATGCCAAGAGCACACTCATCTCTGAAACTGTTTTGCAACGTCTGCATCCAAGGCTGGATTCATACCAGAACTCCCAGTAATATTACTTGGTAAGTATTAACTCCGTGACCAATGAATGTGGTCTAGAGAAGAGAAGAAAAACAAAGATATGATGCAGGTCTGCAGCCATTTAAGCTTGGCTTTGGTAAATAGAGCTGGGATAATACTCACTGGAGCCTCAGGCACAGGCTAAGGCACTGCCTCCTCCCTCCGCCCACCTGCACACTGGATGACTGGTACAGCTTGGCCTAGTGGGAGTCTGGCAATTAATCTGGTCCCCCTGTGTCTCCCCACCACCCTCCTTCTCTGACACCAAACCAGAAAGCTTGGTTCTGCTTGTAAACACACCCGGACCATCAACCCAGGCCAACTGAAATGAGGAGTCAGGTGGGAATCTCAAGATCTGCAGCTTGTTAAAAACCCAGGGAACGTTTTCCAACAAGCTGGTGGAGGGTAGCTTAGCCAACATGGGCACCTGGGTGTGGGAAGAATGCTGGCAGGGTGATGAACTCATTAAGGTGGAGCTCTGTCACCACCTCCTGAAGGAATCTGAGATGAGTCCATCATACCACCGTCCCCTTGTGCAAGCGAGTGTAGGAAGGATCAGTCACTGGAGCTCCACACTCCCCTGCTCTACACACTGAAGTCAACGCAGCCTGGAGAAATAGGAGCCCTTTCCATGTAAGCAAACTGATCCTACTGCTATCAAGTGACTCATTAGCACCTTACAAAACTTAAGTAGACTGTAGTGTTGCTCTCTAGTAGTGGGATATTCTTGGCTTGAAAGGAGGATTTGATACCTGCCAAAAGCTTGCCTTGAGCCTCACCATCATTAGGAATAGCAGATCTGCCCTTGGGCATCCAAGAAGCTGCAAAGTTATACCCTTGTTATATCCTTGAAGAATTATCTTTTCCAAAGGTCCTGTGCACAGAGATGAGCTGGACCTGCACTGGGTAGATGACAGACTCCAAAGCCTGCAAGTCAGATGATGAGGGGCAAAGGTAGCATCGATCGAGCTGTTCTTATACTGGGCAAATGCAGCTGCTAACACTGTTCTCAGTAGTTTGTAACTTTTCACCTTCATTCCTTTCCCATCAAAGCCCATCAAAAGAATGGAAATATCCCATGATGACTAGATTAGTAAGAGACAGATGAATCTCATTTTCTATACTCACAGAAGCCATGCTAAGGAAAATAGGTCTTTGCCCTTAGTGTTACAGAAGAATCTGTGTTTGGCTGGACATGGAGAAGAGACTCAAACCACTGGAGAGGTCACTGTCACACATAGAGAGGACAGCTGAAACTTTGGCAACAGCATTAAGAATCATGTAGGAACTACCTGCTTCTCCTGCACTTTTATTCCCACACTAATGAAGAGGACAAGACACCAGGAGGTTCTGATTGCTGGTTTCATACTGTACCTGTGCTGCCTTGTGTTCTGTGAGTGGAAGAATGAATGTGCTTCACATTTACTCTTTTCAAGGCATATATGTTTTAGCAGCTCCTAATCTAGAGACTACACAGAAAGGACAAATTCGTCATCAGTTGCCTTCAATGTGCTGCTCCTGACTACATTTCTGTTGTCTGTGGCACAGGTGCATCCTTACTCGAAAGAGAAGGTGCATACATTGTCTTCAAAATAGCTAAATAGCCATCTTAAAGACATCAGAACTGGAATCATTGTGACTTGAGAGCATAGGACAAAACCAGTCCATCCTTCTGGCCCTCATAGGCCACACAGATAGACACAGAGAATCAAATGCAGCAGGATCAGCTTACAAAGGAATTGGTAGGCAGGACATATTTTTCCTAAGTCTAAGGGACAGAAGGGTTTTGCAAAGTAGCTCTCTTGTGGTCTGAGTAAAATCAGTCAATAGATCCTGAGTAAAGGTCAAGCAAATGTACTGCAATGGTTGCTTGAGCTCATGGCTTTGGCATGTTTGCTGTGAAAGCTCCAGGAAGCCTTAAAAAATATTCCAGACAGGACATATGTATGACCCCTGAAGTTCAGCTTCACTCAGTTTGAAAGACATTTCTCCATTGTAAACTATCCTCCAAGCCAGAGCATCTCCAAGGGACTTTGCTGCTGACTCAACTCAAGACTTTGTCCTGCTTATCTTCCCTAAGTGTCACCTCATAGTGGATAGCTATGACACTTTCAGTAGGGTTCTCAGCACAAACCTGGTGAACATCCTTGCTTTGGGATTTATTTTTTTTTTTGGCCAGGCCAAAGCAATCCTGAAACCAAAGAAATGCAGCATTTAACCAGTGGCAACTTGGAGGGCTGAAGGGAAGTGCTTCCTCCTGAGGCATGGCACTGCAAATCCAGCCTTTTAGGAAGCAGGTGGTACTAAAAGCCAATGGTTGGGCTGGGTCATTAGATACAGAGACCAAGGCCTGGATTTTGGGCTTGACTGAGCACCTGTCTTAGCTGAAAGTAGAGAGAACAACTGCATCACTTCAATCTCAGCATCTCAACACATGCCAGCTCCAAGCACTAACTCTGACATTTCACAGCCCACAAAGCCCAGAGAAGGTAGCTATTGTATGAATTATGAGAGGCAGATTTTGATGTCTCTGAAGTAATTTTAAGCAAGAAGTTCTCAGGTAGACCCCACCAGCTATCACTGGAACCATTAAGAACTAGTAGCAAAATAAGGTCTCAGTGTCAGTCCAGACAGGCTCCTTCCACAGAAAAGCTCAAAAATCAGCCAATAAAATTCATGAAATCCAACACAGATCCATGTTGGAAAACTTGTTGGAAGAGGGTTAACTACAATTTGCAAAGCTAAAGATTCTGATTCTAAAGTGCAGTAGGTGGTCCCCAGCTCCCAACATGAGAACACAAGTACAGAAGTATAGAGAAAGGTTCATTCGAGGAGCAGGTTCAAGGACAGCCCCAGGACTGAGGAAGCTCCTCGTGGCTCTGCAGTTCTATCCACCTTGTGTGAATGGTATTGTTCCAGTTATTGAACTTGTGGGAAGGGCTGGGCTTTGCAAGCTTCACATCACCTGAGTCCGAGGCTGTAGCAGAGCTGCCAGGGCAGGAAATGTTATCCTCCTCCTGCGAATGGAAACTGGGACATGCACCAGTCCTGCACCCAAATGCACCAGCAAAGCCACGACAGAGCTGAGAGCTATGTCCAGCTTCCCTGATAACATAGACACTGTTCCTCCCTTTGAATGCATGCAATGGTTACCATGTGGACAGCAGAATTAAACAAATACATGCTATTCCTTCACCCTAATTCCTAATTTGTTTCTGTATAAGAGAAAAAAATCAAAACAAATAAAATCCAACACCACCCTCCCAAAAGAGTAATTATTAAAATTGGGATGCCAAACTAAAAACCAAAACAAAACCAAACCCACAGCAAATAGTGCCCAGCCTCACACCTGGGGAAGGATCAGCTTGAAGGAAGACGACTGAAGGTCTCTTGCACACAGCAAAGCAGCAGCAGCACCGAAGGCCCCAAGTGACACCAGTGTGTTGGACTGGTGACACCCCATCACACTTGTCATTAGTCCCACAGTAAGCAAATGACAAGCACAGTAAGTTGTCAAACTCACACTGGCTTAGGGAGGAACTGACAGGCAAGACTTTCTAATTTATATCCCAAATTCCTACTCCTGACAGGTGATGAAACCTAAATTTTTGTAAATGTGTTTTAAGTCTTGTTCTCCCTCATTCTCTTCTTTTAGGCATTAAAATCATCTGATTATTTTCTGTTTAGTTTTATAAATCTGTTCCAAAGCCCTTAGGGGAAATGCTCACATTGAGAGGCCTTTTTCCTTGTGTTGTAAAAAGAGCTTGGAAGATCTTCCACCTATATTGGGTTTACTGGAGAGTTTGCTTAATATTTGCCTTTGTGGTCATAGCTCAAGGTGGCAATATTCCACCAAATCTCACCTATCTGCACCTGCTTGGTGCTACCATGTTTGAAAGCCAGCCAACAGCTGCTCAGCTGCTGTAGTTTCAGCACTGCCTACTAGACACCTGAGTTAAGGGTCAGGGTCTCTGGAGCAAACAAGGACAGGAAGGAAAATTATGGGAGAGATTGTCAACAGAGAGCAGGCAAAGTGGGCATGGTAGTCCTGTAGACCCCAGGTCTCTATTCTCTCCCTCTGAAGAACATCACAGGATGTAATGCTAAAGGTCACTCCACAAGAACAAAGGGCTGTTGGAACGGACCTTTAAAAGTCATTTAGTCCAATCCCCCTGCAGTCTGCAGGGACATCTTCAGCTAGATCAAGTTGCTCAGAGACATGCCCAACCTGACCTGTTTCCAGGGATGGGGCATCTACCATCACTCTGGGCAACCTGTGAAGTGTTCCACCACTCTCAGTGTATAAACATTTCTTCCTTGTATCAAATCTAAATCTCCCCCTCCTTTAGTTTAAAATCATCAACCATTGTTCTGTTGCAACACGCCTTGCTTGATAGGACAAGACGAAATGGCTTTGAGTTGCACTAGGGGGAGTTTAGGTTGGACACTGGGAAAAATTTCTTCCCCAAAAGTGTTGTGAAGCCCTGGAACAGGTGGCCCAGAGAAGTCTTGGGAGTCCCCATCCCTGGAGGGATCAAAAAACATGTAGAAGTAATGTTGTGAGACATTTTAGTGGTGGACTTGGCAGTGCCAGGTTAATGGTTGGACTCAATGATCTTATTGGTGTTTTCCAACCTAAACAACTGAGATTCCACAGAAAATCTGCCCTCCCTTCACCCAACACAAACAACAGGTAGAAGTAATGCTGTGAGACGTTTTAGTGGTGGACTTGGCAGTGCCAGGTTAATGGTTGGACTCAATGATCTTAATGGTGTTTTCCAACCTAAACAATTGAGATTCCATAGAAAATCTGTCCTCCCTTCACCCAACACAAACCTCACTGAGGTTGAAACGTCACCTTTGAGGGAAGGCACAGCACTATCAGCTGCCACAGCTCACCTTTAAAGGCTTCTGCTCACATCAGCCAGGTACGAGCTGTTTGCTGGCTGTAAATCTCCCGTTACAGTCTCCTCTGCCATACAGCACACACGGATTAATAGCAGCTTTTTACTTTTTAGGTTACAGCTGATCCAAAAGTCCCCAGAAGAAAGGGAGAGTTTCCTAAGTAGCATGACTGACAAGGCTGTGAAGAGGGAGTTTATTCAGAGCATTATCTAATTCATTCCCCAGCGAAGGAAACTCATCTACTTTTGAGACTTAAAACTTCTAAAGAAAACTGCTATGATCTAAAGAGATTGGCCATAAAACTATTTGTATTGAAAACTTAGCCAGCATGCCTTTAGTGAACTTCATTCATTAACATTCTTCCTGGCAAGGTTTCCATATCTCAGCGTTCATTTTATACTTTAATTTGGTTAGTAGGTCTTTGTTTAATCGTCCTATTGAAAGGAGAACAAAGAAGGTTTAGGTGATACAGTGAAGTAATACACTATATTTTATCTTTGGAAAGCCCAGACAAAGTCAGCAGGCTCTGATACCCTCCGATTCAGGGCTTTTTTTATTCCCTTTCTCTTCCAGGACATTTGGAATCACAAATCAGTTGCAGAGCATAAAGATCCTCACTGTACTTAGCTGCGGACACCTTCAGAAGAGAAACACCTTGTCAAGCAGAGAAATGATGCTTTGAGCATGACATACAGCCCCAAAGGAAGATTATCTCAGGAAAAGTGCATCCTCATTACTCCAGGGATGGATGCTCTGCATTTATATCTCTGCCCTCCAATAAAAACCAATAGTCAAGATATTTTTTTTCTAGTTCTGAGCTTTCTGCTTACTGCCTCGCTGTTAATATCAGTTTTTTCTGGGTGCAAAACTCATTAAGAAGTTGTAATTTTGCCTACTAACTAGCACGAGTTCAGTGAGCACCCAGCATGGTCATTTTCTCCAGCAACCTGCAGGCACAGGCTGCCCTGGAGGAGGATTTACAGGATGAAACAGATAAAAAACCCTGCCTCGTTTCACAATAAACGGAGCTGCTCCCCAGCCACGACGTTGGCCACGCAAGCGGGCAGCTCCTGGGCTGGTGTAAACTGACACAGCTTCAACTGACTCCCAACTGACTCCAGATAATCATCTGGTCCCAGAGTAAAGGCAGGATTCAACAAGCTTTTCTCACGGAATAGCTTTTATGCTTTTTTCTTGAATATTTGCTACCAGCACTGGCTGTACTGCTTAGATCCACTGCATGCAGTGCATCAGTGAAGGGAGGAAAGTTGTATCTGTCTTCTCTTTATACCATGGGTGGATGGCAAATTGACTTCTCCTCACTGAAAGCTCTTTAAATTCTTCAATTTCTAAACTTTTAACCAGTTCTAGTCCAACTACCCATGGAAATAGATGTTTTCCAGAGGTAGTGCTCATCATGGATTTTATTCTTGGATGGTGCTGTCCTCTGAGGTAGGAAAACCATTCAGAGATGTCGACATCCAACAACCTTCAATCCACTCTCCATGCCCTCTTCCCCTGGACAGTGGAGTCCAAACCCCAAATCATAAATGGATTTAGAGAACACAAATGCCCAACCATAAAACTGATCAGTGAATCAAGGGAGCAGCCCTAACTCTGTCAGAGTTTATGGAGAAGAAACACAACCCACGAAGTTGAGTTGCAAAAACAAACACCTGGGAAAGCAGCTGGGCTTGCTCAGCATTGGGTGGTAGAAGGAAGGTCCACGCCACATGGCTGTGTAGGGGGTAACTACTTCTGGAAGCCAATTATTCTTTTATACCACTGATTCCTGATACGCAGCAGCGTTAAGTGAAAGGGGAGGCAGGCTCTGCACGGCTACGGACCAAGGCTGGCTTCAAACCGATGACCTGGAGGTGAAGGGCCCCTTCTCCTGTTACTAATCCCGTCAGCCACACAAGCCTCCTGAAAATGATGCTTTGGTTTTACTGCCACAGGGGTCATTTATAAAATCATAAAACCCAGGCTAGGAAACCAACCCGGCAGCAGTCAGGCACAAGCATGCATAGAAATAGCTGAGTGGCCATTGAAATGGCAAAGTTCAGCCCTCCCCATGGCATCCTGAATAATTTAGTTGATTAAATGTGAGAAGTTCTGATTAAGGGAGGGGAGGAGAAAATGGATAAACATCTTACCAAAAGCTAGTTCTTTATTATTGCAACCAGAAATGACCAAAGACTCTGTATTTCGCATGTCTGCACATTACACGTGGAGAAAAAAACCCAAGAATCAGGTTTGCAACATCCAACAATTCCAAAGAAAACAAAACAAAAAAAGAAGACCAGACCCAAGAACTTTCTCGACTGGCAGTTAGCAGGGACGGAATATAAATGAGGTGGCATTGAACAAAGAAGGTAACAGTGCAGTTTTAATAAACCAATTTCATCCATATCTCCACTGATTTGCAATTTAACAGTTCTATCAGCAAAGCTTCATTTCCCTAACGAGACTGGTGCTTTTAAAAACATGACTAATTCATTCTCATTAATATCAATTTGGATGCATTCGAAAAATAACTCGTAATATCTGTGCAACAGGTGAAAGGACCACATCCTCCAACACCAGATGTTTCCTACTGGATGTTTTAAAACAGAAATATCCCCAAATTAACCAAGTCTAAATTTGCTTCGGAAACAAAAGGTGCCGATTATTTCCCAGATTTATTCTTACATTTTCTTTAGCTCTGAGACCCATTGCACTAACAATACCTAACACTGACTTGCTTGGGGTTTTATATTCTACAATTTCCCTCCTCATTTTCAACAGGGAATACAACTTGCATGCACTTTATTGGTCTTTCCAAGAGGGATACACAAAGCCGAGTAATGCACCTTCTGGCCTCGATGCCATTCTGCATCTCCTCCATCTAAAAGTGAGCCTGATGGGTTTGGCAAACTCAGCACCACTTCTTAACCAAAAAAAAAAAACAAACAAGAGAAGAAAAAAAAAGGCTCATTTCCAGCTACAGATTAACACACTGTAGCTTCTATTAAAAGTGCAGAGCCCCCCTGGCCTAAGCTGTCAATTCAGAAGGCATTTAAGCACATGTATAACGAAGTGTGGGAACAGGCTCCTTGAAGGCAATAGGATTACTCACTTCTTAAGAAGTTACCACATGTTTAAGTATCTGAATCGAGGCCTAATTATGGTGCTGGCCAACTCCTCGTGCATGCACCAGTGGGGCAGATCTCACCAATCCCTTAAAGCCATAAGGGACAGGCGTATGTTGCGTGGGTTTTTTAGTAGCTGCTAGGTTTGTAATCTCAGGCTAACAAAAATAAAAATCCTCAAGCCTTAAAAAAAAAAAAAAAAAAAAAAAGTTACTTTATAAATATCAGGTATTTACAGGTGTGAAAACTGTTTAATGGGAAGTGTTTTTACACACTAATGAAATGTACAAGCAATGAAAAGGTACACTTGACAAAGACTAAAAAAAAAAACCAAACAAACCCCCAAAAAAACAAAGTATAAAATATATTACAGGTCCACCAAAATAAATTCACATGGAAGAAAAAAATCGACACAATAGAAACCTTTTTTTTTTGTTTGTTTGTTTAAAAATAGAAGATATATCACAAAAGCTTGAATGTGTTTATTTTATGTTAGTACTAAAAATCAAGGAAAAAAAGCTTCATATATTCTCGTCACAAAAATATTTACCAGCCACTTTTTATTTCCACGTTATGATTATCTGGCTCAGCAGGAGTAGAGGCTGAACTGCATCCAGACTAGAGAAATCATTCCAGAAGGTCTCCTCAGTTTACAACTTACTGCAATTTACATTTTCTCCTCCTCTCAGTACCTTACTGCAAAGGTTTGAGGGAGATTAATAATAAATCGAGAAAGAAAAGGACAGATATCTGTATTTACAACATTCATCTTTGTTGCTGCCAAGCCAGAGGAGCGGGAGCGGTACCACAAACTACCGAAGTCTTCATACCGCTCTGTGCAAATTTCCCTCAGTAGGTAAAAGACAGCATTCAGCATGTACCAAAATCCACCCCTCTGTGCTCAGATGGTCTGTAGAACGCAACAGCCCCTGACAGAGAGCATCTCCTTGCCTCTGTTCCACTCCAGAGCCAAAACCCCAACGGCCGGTGACGGAGGGTGAGATGCGAGCAGGCTGGATCCTCCCTGCAACCGAGGCAGGACAGAAAGTGCCGCGGCGACCGCATGACTTCAGTCTGCTGCAAAGCCCTCAGTGTGCTCTGTGCTTCCTCTTCTTGTGTTTTTTATCTTTCTTTTTGTTGGCACACTTGGAGCAGAACCACTGTATTTCTTCAGGGGGTGCAGTCGTAATCCCAACACAAGGCCTGTGAAGGACAGGAAAAGATCGTTGCCACCTCAGTGGAATCACTTTTGTTTCTCACCCAAAGAAATGAAACTTTTCGGTGGGAGAAAGGATTTGCCCTTCATATTAATAGAGCAATTACCTTAATGAATATGGTAATCAATTAGAAATCTCTAAAAAAATTTGCTTTGAGACAAAAAAAAAATATCAGGCACTCATATATAACAACTGTTATTTTAATAGAAAATACCAGTGCACTTTCAGGTATAAAGAGATTTAAAGTGATTCCAAATGCTTCTTTAACCCATCAAAAAAAAAAAAACAACCCTTCTGATTTTATGTAGCTGTTTAAGAAAACACCTAAAAAGTGATTAATTCCCTCCAGCCCTTTTATAAGAGATGACATTTATATTACTGTTCACACAATGCTTCATAATTTGAACTGTCTATCTGTGTACACTATGCTCATAATCCTGTAGTTCTCACAAAGTTACCGGCGTCAGCAGTATTTCCCAGCAGTTTCAAAAACAACTGTTATCACCAGTGCCCATTAATTAAAAAGTAACTCTCCCTCGCAGCTTAAAATCTGCTTTTTCAAATTCCAGAAAAACAGAGATAAAAATATCTTCCAGATTATTAAATTTGGCACAGCAAAGCTATTCAAATATTCCCAGCATCGTGAAGCATAAAATAATAAGAAAGGTTTTAATTATGTAGTCCCAGTCTTCCAGGGAAGGGCTGAATGGAATGGATGAGAGCAACTTACCAGTGATACCAATCATCGCAGTCATCACAACCTATCATTGGACTGCCATCATCTGGCTTGTTACAGCCAGGACAGATCCAGATCTGGTTACCCCACTCATCTCGGATCTGGTGCAAAGAAAAAAGGGAAGTTATTTGCTTTTCAGGGCTAAGCAGGCAGTTAAAAAGTTTCTTGCTTATCCAACAAAGTTATTCAGTGGTCAGGGTGGTTATTTAGGAATTCTCTGATGAGAAGCCCCCGGTGTTATGTCTTCATTGACTGCCCTATACAGCACATGATGACAAAAGCAGGCATTTTTCTGTATTGTCCTGTAAACCAGTACAGCCAGTTACACTACCCAGCCCAAGTGCAGGCATTCACATATAGGAGCCAGAGCTTAAGGACACAATTCCTTCTCTGTCTGCACTATCACAGCTTTTTAAATCTTACCCTGTTAATGGCAAGAAGCAGCAGCAGCCTCCTGTGTATGATAACAGTCTTATATGTATGTAAAATATACAGGGCTGTGTGTGTATACATTGCTGTATTACTTATTAGCCAAAGTCTTCAACTCCAACAAGCTGATAAGATCAGGATATAAAAAAAGTTGTTACTCAGTAACTTTCCATTCCCCTTATGACATTTCTGCCACAGCACCATTTACTAAACAGTAAAGGAAAACAAGAGAGGCAGTTCATTTACAGTACTAAGCAGCTGCTTACTGGATTTATCATATTCAGAGCTTTATGAAAAATTTCTTTTTCTGTTTATATCATGCTTGAGTCACTATTTGTATTTTAAAATTTCAAGTGGTTTCTTTAACAGTTCTTTGGTAAAAACATACAAGCAAAATGTTAGCAAATCGACCTGAAGAAGTGCAGTTAACAACAAAGAGTACAAAATGTCTGGGGTATTACCCTGTTTTCATCATTCCTTTATGAAAATGTGCACATTGTCACAGAATCTCAAAAACATAAAACTGGTTTGTTCTCAGCTTTTGTGCATTTCCACATATCTAAGGCAGTAACTTTTTGCTATCTGTACAAAAAGTGATATTAAAGAAGTAGTAGATGAAAAGCCCCAAATGCTCTTAGGGGGAAAATAAAAGGCACTACACGGTGGTCTTTACATCTCTCACCGCTTCCTGAGAAATCAATAGGAATGTACCAGAGCTGCAACCAACACATCACTCTTGACTGACTCCTCTTAAGCCATGATTTTTTTTTTTTTTTTGGCTTAAAACTAGAAAATGCAAAGCCCAGGAATATTAAGCTGGGAACAATCCTCTTCCCAATAGCGATACAGAGTAGTCAGCATCATGCCATGAACTTGATTTTAGAGGTGATTGATTGCAATAATCATTCCTATCTATGCATCTAATCTTGCGTCTGGCAGAGCCATTTTGAGTTGGTAGAGAAGCAGGTGGTTCACAGGTAGACTGCAAGTGCCTGGTGTGAAAAGGGCTGCTGTCATTTCTGTGGGGTAATGGAGATGCTGTGCCATGGTGCTGCAGAGAAGCGATGCTGCAGGCTGTTGCACTGACAGCTACAGACCTTTACAACTTGTTTGAGCAACCTGGCTGCACTCAAACAATCCTCCAGCACAGCCCTGGCACTTGGCAGGCACCCCAGGCACCCCATCCAGGCTGCTGCCTGCTTTAGGTGGTGCCAGGTGTAGGCAGCACTGCCTCACGTTGTCCCATTGGAACATAAAGACCCTAATTTTTCCAAATCTTAAGTATTCAGGGGTGATGTCTATCTGCGGAATACCTGTCTTAGGTGTTCAGAGGCTTGGAGAGGGTGGTCTGTAAGCATCAAAACCTCTGCCTGATTGTTAAACAAGAGCTTGGGCTGCTGAATGGGGACATTAAAAATATTGCATAATTTCTCATTCCTTAATGAGCCAAGGGTCGTGGAAGGAGGGACAGCATGTGACTGCTGGATGCTATTTTTGTACAGACCTCTGGGAGTTACCGATCAGAGCACACTGAGTGATCTGAGATGCTATCCTACAGGGAGAGCCCACATCGTATCTTTTTATTCTTAAACTAGAACACCCTCTCCTCCTCCCTTGCAGATAGGAGTTGACCACCTCTGTCACATTGGCTCCAATCTTATCTCTAGAAGAGCTTTCCCATGCAACTTGGGGAAAGCCATTTCATCATTCTGTATCCTGGATTCCCTTCATGCAAGAGGATAATAGTTATTAATTATTCCCTTCCTCCCTAACCTCTCTCCCAGTTTTTTTTTCATTTGTAAGTGTCATCAGGAGTCTCTCTCCCTGTTGGATCCTAATGCAGTGAAATCCTGGTTTCAACCATAATGTTGTAAAGAAAGAAATAACCTGGAGACTACATGTCCTCTGAATTAGTTGCTAAGAGTCTTACCACTGGAAGTATCTGGGCAAAGTTCTAGGTTTTCCTTCTTTAAACTAATAGAATCTCTAAATTATTTGCTTTTAATGCTTACTGAAGAAAACAGGATGTAGTACAGTATTTTGGAAATGCTTCTCTCTTAGACTGAATTTCCAAGCTTCTGGACACTACTTTGATATGCAGGACTGACCCTGCATTTACTCCTGCAATTCAGAAGGTGAGGATGTGCATCCTGCATCCCAAAGATATACACAGCTCGGTGAGGTTGTCTGGTGCTGTAACTAACTCAGGAGTGAAATGTAGCAGCTGTTTAAATAGAGACCAGTAACATGATCCAACAGTTTAGGTCCAGCAGGGAAGAGCATCTTTTCCATTAGAAACAGCAGGGTAGATTTACATGAAGAATCATGATAAAAACAGAAATTAAAAAAGGAGGAAAATCATGCAAATGTTGCAATTAAAGTAGGAAACTCTGTAATAAAAGCAAGCTTTAGGTGTTTTAAATGAAGTTTTAAATTGCTATCCACTATAGATAAGCAAGGTGTCACCAACCAAGCTGGATTTTAGCCAGGACAGGGAGGGTAACAACGTTGCTGCCATTGTTAACTGTATCTGCTGCTCTTCAATGAGAAACTGAAATTGATCAGAAATGGTCAGGACTTCCATTTCACATTGCATCTAAAGCAGAAATTTTCAGTAGCACAGCAATCCTGCCCTGAGGTCTGTCCCTGTTCTTTTAGAGAAGGTAGTTCCTACATCATGTTAAGTGGGAGATTTTTCTAAGAGGAGGAAGATAGGACAAGAGGTAGTGAATTTAAACTCAAAGGGGGTAGATTTAGATTAGATAGAGGGAAGAAGTTCTTTGCTAGGAGGGTGGTGAGACATTGGAACAGGATGTTGTGGATGCCCCATTCCTGAAAGTGTTCTGGGCCAATCTGGATGGGCCTTTGAGCAACCTGGTCTGGTGTGCCCTTGCTTGTGGTGGGGAGGTTGGAACTAGAGGATCTTTAAGATTCCTTCCAACCCAACCTATTCTATAAGTCTTAATGTTACCAGACAGAGGCCAAGTTCAGGGTGCATGCCAAACAGACAAATGAACTGTAGACTTAGTGAACTATTTATGCACTTTCTGAGATGTACAAACATTTGCCATTTCTGTATGCTGAGGAACTCGGAAAAAGAGATTAGTGGCCTCTACACACTTCAAATGAGGGCTAAGTCAAATTCTTGATGTTGTATGAGGGTTTTGTACTTTACCTGACTGACAGCAAAATCTATGGCGAGTTTGACATTTGAGGTTTCAATTCAGGTGCTTAAGAAAGCATCTATAAAAACATTTCCACCTCCAAAAATAAATGCTCTTGCTCAGTTAGGAGAAAACACCAACTGGGATATAACTGCACTTGCTAGAAGAAACTTAAATACTGAATTGGAAACAATGAAAACATTCAAAGTAGTAATGATTTAATTAAGTTATTGCCCCCTCAAAACATGTGTGTGGAAGCAAGGACTGGATAAAATAATTTAATAGAAAGCAACATCACAAGTGCAGGTACCACCAGTTTGAGATGATGAGCCACCCAGTGGCTCGTGGATCCAAGAGATGAATGTCACTAGCACTGGGACAAAACAGCAGTGTGTGACTTACCACATAAGTACTGACAGTCTCGGTCACCACACTCCTAACCGGAGCTTTGGAGCCTCCTGCCGCCGAGATAGCTGGAGAGGGTGGTGGGATCAGGACTGGTGAGACGGTAGCCTGTGGAGGAGGAGGAGCTGGAGGAGGGGTGACATGAACAGGAGCTGGTACTGGTGATGGTACGGGTGGAGGTGTTTTGGGCCGGCTCACAGGAGTAGCAGGTTTGGCCTCTGGAGCTGGCACAACTTTGCTGATGACTCTGTAGGACCAAAAATGAGAATCATCAGAGCTAATGGGAAAGAAAGTAATGATCAATCATTGACTAGACACAAAAGAAATACAGTGCAGCTAATTCACCTCACCTTTGAGTCAGCAAAGGGGCTGTTTCAACCCCACAAAAGGACTGTTGTCATCACTACACCCATCCACCGGGCAGGATAAAGCAGAGTGCCATTACAAAGTGAACACTGGGACAGTCTGAACCACTCTATAGCTTTCTGTCACGTAAATATTCTCTGTGGCTTTACTAAACCTTGTTTCATTAAGTTTTATTACATTAACTCAATTTGTGGGAAATATTAGAAAGGAAAGTTAATCAGCTGTGAACAGCACTGATTTTAATCTTCAAACTGAGAGAGGATATCGTCCTCTTAAGATCCTGCATTAGGGGGTTCTCCAAATATTTGCTAGTTTGGTATTTCTTACCCCAAATGTTTATGAAATCAGCAGTGGATCTAGTCAGGACAAATAAATGACGCAGACTATATACTCAGCAGTTAAAACATTGCTACTTAGTCGAGTAGCTGAAGTAGACAGGATGTAGCTCTAGTAAATACACAGTATAGAATAATCTTGCCCGGGAAGGGGAACACATAGAGAACCCAACATTTACTAAGGAATGTTGATACACAGTGTTATTGATGTGCATGGAATTTAACAGACAAGGCAGAAAAGACTCTGGATTAGAAACATAAAGAGAAGGAAAAGGATGTTTTAGAAAACAAAATTAAAACCCCTCAAACAAAACACAGGATAGGTCTATTTGTTTTACCACATTTTAGTAAATCATTTAACTAACTTATTTATATTTGAATGGCAACTGTGGGAGTGCAATTGTGATGGGGCTGTAGAAAGAAGGTGATTTAAAGAAAAGGTTAGACATTCCAGTGAGGAGGGTATCTTAAGAAAGTGAAAAACAGAGAAATCAGTAGGAAAGTCAGGAAGGAAGCCAAATTCCAACAACTCCTGAGACCAGGTTAAGTCCAGTTCTACCATTGATGGGAATTTTACACTCAACTTTAGAGTCACAGCAATTCTCTTATGGTATTCAAAAGGCAGTATCACTATGATGTGAGACACTGTCTGCATTTCAAGTCAATAACCTAAGCCATCATTTGAGAAAGGTTTGGAATTATGAAGTATTTAAAGCTTGTTTGAGATAACAATGTTTATCTACCCAAGGTGTGCCACTTGCACTACTAAACCAGAACCATGTCAGGTTATAGTAAATCCAGAATCAGTAAAAGGCAATGGTGTCATAGGTTTGCTATTCCTGTCTAACCTGCCAACTGCAGTGTCACACCTACCTTCTGAGACCTACTGTAAGGGACCAGTGGATGAAAACCAAATCCAAGGAAGTTAAGAAACTTAGAGCGGAACAGAATCTGAGAAGTGTTAGATGACTTTCCATCAGCAACACTGAAGACATTTCTCATCACTTGATGTCCTAATGATTGCTTCAGGTACCTAATCTGGTCGCTCAGGCTTTGTACGTGTGTTAGTAAGGTGCCAGACTGTGAGTCAAATTATAGGAGTCTTAAATTGTGTTGTCTGTGACTTGTAGAAGGAAGGAAGTCCTACTGTCAGGTCATCCTGGGAGCAAAACACACTTCAAATTCCCCCTCTTTCTCCTATTACTGGGCTACGTCTGAAAACTTCACCAAGAAAGTTTTCCCTTTGGCTCTGGAACGTCTTATGATGTGTTTCTGGTTCAACATAAGTCTTAGCGTGTGGCTCCTTGGGGCTCCTGCCAGGCTGGCCACCCCAAACCAGATATTTCTCTGCATTCCTCCTTTCACTTCTCCCACACAGAGCACTGGCTTCCAATGCTCAATGCCCAAGACCTTGGTTGGTGGCAGTAATTTCATGGATTGCAAAGTAACCCTCATAATTTGAGAGTCATTTCTCAAAAAAAAAAAAAAAAAAAAAAAATCTTTTCAAGAATAAAATCTTAGCAGTAGTAAATGTGAGCAGAGTAACAAACAGCAAAACATTTGACACAGCAAAAGTAATTTGGATGGTTTCAGACATCATTACCCCTTCCTTCCCCGTCTCCCTTTTCTGTCCCCTGCAAGTAAACAAAGTCCTGCTATGAGTTCTTTGAGGAGTCAACCCTCCTCTAGTCTAGACTAGGAAATGTAACAGTGAATAGGATTTTAAATGCAACTTTGCACAAAGTATAAACAGTTTTGAAGAAATCTTAGCTAATACAATGTGAGTAAGAGTGACTGTGCTCAGCTAACATGTGAAATTAAAACAGTTTCTTGGTCTAGATAAAGTCAGCTTCTCCTCCTGAATAGGGTCAAAGCCACTCTTGCTAATAACTGTAGGAGCTATGTGGAACATCACATACAAAATCTTCAAAAACTACAAATATTCATTAGCAGGTGACACACACTCACTGATTGGCTGCTTTCCTCCAAGTGTGCAATTAGGACATGTTCAGTATATAGGGCAGGTTGTTTATCTTGATTTTAAAGCTCAGTTATCAAAGCAGGAGATCGGCATTTCGGAGCACGCTTGGGCCTACCACTCCCTTGGGCTAATAAAGTTCAGAGACTTTAGACTCCAGAGTGGAGAAATGTATGGTTTTGTGCTACACCATTAGAGGTGATGGAGTAATCTCAGCGAGGGTGGTTTAGCCTGTCCTCTGTCCTGAAAAAGGGGCTGCATACATGGCAATATGGAGGTGGGGAGAAATCAAAGAGAACCAGCAGTGGCACGACAAATAATTACCATTAATTCAGACTTCGAGAGAAACCTCATATCAAAACCTCACTATGCAAACGATGGCAATATTTATGAGCTGTGTTTCATAGATAGTGAGGCGCAGAGCACACTGCAAGTAGGCTGTACTTACCACAGCAAAGCTTCCACCCTCCTAGTACCTAGGTTCCTGCTAGGATGTAAACTCTACAATTTCACTTCCTTCCCCACCCCAATCCAAAAACTCTAAAGCTGAGGGTGGACTGATATTTTCTGAAATGATCAAACACAAATGAACATCTACCACCATCAACAGACTCAGAGTCCTGAGACTAGAATGACATTTCTCTGCAGGCTGTTTGTCTGGAAACATACCACAAAACACATTCTACACTAAAAGGTAAAAAAGTCAGCTAAAAGTTGGTTTTGAATCAAAATCATTCCTCCAGGTTGAAGTGGTGTGAGAAAACCCCAGGAATAGATGTAGCAATAAGAGCCTCCATAAATCACAACTAAAGGTTACTTACCACTCCCTTCAAAACAAAACAAAACAAAACAAAACAAAACAAAACAAAACAAAACAAAACAGAATTAATGTAAACACCTTGGATTTGATTGTGTCCAACCTAAATTCACTTTGGATTTCATTTTAAATGCTAGCAGGAATTGTATTTATCACAGAACCTCAGTGCATTTATAATTGAATGCATGTATCAATGCAACTCTCCATAGGTAGAGTGAATGAAACCCCATTTTCATCATTACTCCAGGGCAATCACCCCATTCACAGCTACAGATCCAAACCCCAAACAGGATGAAAATGAAGTGTCATCTTGCAAGCAAAGTGCAAATTCTACCAAGATTTTAAGTGCCATGGCAGGTCACTTGGTTTATAATCTGCTCTAAGCAGTGTGAGCTAATGCTACATCTGGAGCAAAATGAGGCTCCAAGGTGTGAAATGGCTTCCTATCTTTGGAACTAATTCATTTGATTTCATTCTGATCCTCACGGCTGAAAGCCCCATTGACTGCTTCATATAAACACAGGAAAAAGACATGTGCACCAAGAGGAAATGGCTTTTCAAAAATAGGATATGAGCTACAGGGCTGAATGATTGCTACAGGTGATGAGCTCCAAAAAAATGCTGTATTGTTACTTTGAAAGGTCTAGTAAAAAATCACAGCAATCTTTGTTTCGCAGAGGCAGAGCTTCCAAGAAGCCGTTTCTCTGCCCAAAGGAAAAACATTTGAAAAGTTCTACTTCTTTTCTGAACCCATGACCCATTTTTTAAGCAAGGAACAGGAGATAAAGGGCTCTCTGTAGGTAGGAAAATGAACCATTGACTTCACTGACAAAATTAAAACTAGAGCAACTAACTCAGATTATTAAGAGTGATTTTACATAGTAGTATCGATATTCTCTATTGATATAAGCTCCTCAGTGCTAGAAAGTTAAGTGGTGTAGCCATTTTATTACTGAAAAATCTCACACCTGGAACTGAGAAACAAACAACCCAACCCAAAACAAAATAGTCTGAGACCTATGGGTATGAGTATCAAAAACACCTAGGGGAATTAGGAAGATTTCCACATGGTTTAGATTCTTCACAGATTAGAGTTGATTCTGAACATTTTATTCCACCCCTGGAGGAGAATCAGTGCAGTTTAAGCTCCGTAATGTAGGTTAATTCCCATATTGCTTTTAGAAAGAGAAATTTAGTTTTTATCTTTTATGCCCTGATGAATTATTTTATTCTGTGCAAACAAGTCACATTGGCAACACAAGCTCCACAAGCACCTGCTATGACCAATTTTTGCATTTGCAGAGTGCCAAAATGTATCAGACCTCCAGTGGAGCTCCCAGCAGTTTTGCAACACTTCAGAACTTAAACTGGAAATCAAGATATAGAAATATTTTCATGTGCTAAATTGTCTGCAATGTAATAAGTCTTATCCATCAAAGAAAATTATTTTTGAATGGCTATTCCAAGATACCATCCATTTTTGTGGACACTGCCTGGTCTCATACAAATACCACAATTGCCACAGAAGTCTGTTAATTTTCAATGGTGCACATAAAATTGACTCACAGAATTGTTTTGGTTGGAAAAGACCTCCAAGATCATTGAGTCCAACTATCAACATAAGACCACCATGGTCATTGAACCATGTCCTGAAGTGCCATGTCCACACATTTCTTGCGCACCTCCAGGGATGGTGACTCCACCACTTCCCTGTGCAGTCTATTCCAATCTTTCAGAAAAGACAGTTTTCCTAATATCTAATCTAAACCTCTCTGGCACAACTTCAGAGTATTTCCTCTTGTTCTATCACCTGATAGTAAGGAGATGAGACTGACACCACCTGAGAGCTCGAAAGTCCATTCCACATTTCATCACTATGGCAAAAAGTCTTTCCTGGGTAAATGAGTCTAGTGATTTCACAAGCATTGTGTCACCTAATCTCATTCACAAGTTTATTGAGCTTCATCTTAAAACCAGTTAATCCTTTTGTTCCCACCATTACCCTGCTCCAGGATCTCACTGCTCTGGTGGCACAGCAACCTCTCCTAATTTCCAACCTACATTTATAGACAATTAAGTCCCACTTGGTTTTGTGCCAGCATTGTTCTTTAGCTTGAATTGCTTTCTCCCTCCAAAACGTTTAGTTGCCTGAGGTATCTGTAGCCAGCAATCATATCCACTCTTCACATGCCAGACTAAACACACAAACTTGCTTTCCCCTCCTCTCATAACACAGACTCCCCTGTGCTCCCTCTAACAGAGCTCGAAGCCCTACTCAGCATCCGCTCTTAACAATTCATCCTTCCTGGACATAAGCTGTCTTCAAAAATTGAACGTGATATTTCAGATGAAGTACCAACAGTTTCTCATATGGTGGCCTGGTCACTTTTACTATCACTCCTAAAATTATCTCTTGTAATGTATCCTACAGTCACACTTGTATCATGCTGGCAGCTCTGTGGTTCTGTGATTGACTACTGATTCCTCACCCACCCAATGAGCCTACCCTACTGACACATCTAAGATCATCTCTCTACTTCTGGTTGAAGTTTCTATTCATGCACTTTAAATGTAAAGTTTTAAGTGCAGTTTTTCATTTACTTCATTAAATACTATTTCCCTCTTCTAATCAAGGGAACCCAGTTCTTTTCAGACAATCAACAGATCCTCATTTGTACGGACATGGTCCTTCAACCTTACTGCCAATAAACGACATCCATCTTCTGCTGCCTTCTGTGACAAAATTTCATATAAACTTATTAAATCAAACCAGTCCTGAAACAGATCCTTGAGCATGTTCTAAGTTCCTCTCTGGTTTGATCAGCTCTCACACAACTTTCAATTGCTGTTCTTCTCAGAGCTAGGTCCTTAATGCTGAGGAGCTCCTCTGCTAACCTCACCTTTGTCAGGTTCCCTATGAACATCCTGTGTGACTGTATTCAATGTTTTCCTGAGATCCAATGAGCTAGCTACCAAATTTTCCATTTTTTATTCACTCAGAAGAGAACATTCTATGTTCCAGTGGTAGGACAGACATAAATTTTACTCCAGCTATGCATGTGTGAGTGTTCCACTTTGCAGCAGCTGAGGCTTTCCTTGGAGGGGATGTTATTTAATCCTGTTCCCATAATTCTGAAGTGCTCTCAGCACTGGTGGCAGAAACAGACAGCCAAGATGCATGACAAAAAGTCAGCTTTTGCAAGTCACACCTCTTGCTGGAACTGCCAACTAGACTAGGCTAAGCTAGAAAATCAGTTGCTTTATCAAAGTTCTTATCAAATCTGCTGGTAGGGTTTACTTTTGTATTTTATTCCATTACTTCCAAGTCCTTACTCAGCCCTTCCTTCAAAATCTGTTTTATAATGACCTGTACTGCTGTAACTGGCTACCTAGATCACTTTTCTTCCCTTCTTCAGTATTTCTACTTTCCCCCATTATTTATTGAAAATAGACTTATCAAAAATTGCATTTTAAAATAAAAAGAAATGTATTAAAAACTACTTGTAACTGTGTCTTGCAAATTCAGGACCCAAATGTTTTAGAACCTGGGAGGAAGACTATCCCATGCCTTGACTTCAGAGTGTAGAGGTCCCTGTATTTTACTGCCCAACTCTTTATGGTGATTTCCACTGCCATCAACCTGCTGCTGTTATCTGTTTTATTCTCAGGAAAGCAGAGAATGAACAGAGGATCATAAGGAAAGTAGTCTTTGTTCTTGGCTCATACATACATTATGCTTCATCTTCTTTTATTATTTCCATGGTCCTCCTTTTCCCCTGTTTTTTCTATTTGGTCAATATCCTTCACAATGTTTAATTCAGTTTGACTTCTGCCAAGCCTGACTTTACTTCCACAGTCTTTTCCCTTGAAGATGTAATTTCTTGGCTAACAGTCCTTTTCTGATAGAGATGATGCTTATTCCCAAGGTCCTTCTGGAAGGAGTTATTCATACAAGTCACTCTGTAGTCATTTAGCTACAAATGGCCCTTTCCCACAGGCAGAAATCATCACAATAACCCCATGCAGCACTACAGACTGGGGGATCAGCCCCTGCAGAGCAGCCTGGCAGCGCCGGACCTAGTAGTGCTGGTTGACAGCTGGTTGAACATGAGCCAGCAGTGTGCACAGGTGGCACAGAAGGTCAGTGGCATCTTGGCTTGTATCAGGAATGGTGTGGCCAGCAGGACTAGGGATGTAATTCTGCTACTGCTTTTGGCATTGGTGAGGCCTCACCTTGAGCACTGTGTGTAGCTCTAGGTCCCTCACTGCCAGAAAGGTATTGAGGTGCTGGAGTGGGTCCAGAGGAGAGTGATGAGACTGGTGAGGGGGCTGGAGGGAAAGTGAGGAGAGGCCGAGGGAGCTGAAGGTGTTTAGCCTGGAGAAGAGAAGACTCAGGGAGGACCTTATCACATTCTACATGTGTGGGTACCTACCTGAAGGGAAGCTATAGTAAGGTGGGGATTGGATTCTTCTCCTAGGCAGCTTGTGACAAGAGGGCATGGCCTGAAGCTGTGCCAGGGGAGGTTTAGGTTGGATGTTAGGAAGCACTTCCTGATGGAAAGGGTAATTAGACACTGGAATGGACTGCCCAGGGAGGTGGTGGAGTCACTGTCTCTGGAGGTGTTTAAAGAAAGATTGGATGCGGCACTTAGTGAAATGGTCTAGTTGATGTGGTGGTGTTAGGTCATAAGATGGACTTCATGATCTCAGAGGTCTATTTCAGTCTCAAAACTTCCGTGATTCTGTGATTTTTGAATCCACCACTTTTGGTCTCCAGTCCAGTTGATATTTCTAGATAACTTCTTTGGTTTACAGACATTTGCACCCTTGAATTTGAATTACAGGTTTTCTACTGTTTATTTCTTCATTACTTGAAACAAAAAAGAATTCTGTCCTTGGCCTTTTCCTTCTGAATCTACTACACAAGGGGATTTCTCCCAACAACCACAAACACCTTTCTGTTGATGATTCCTGAATCTCCCTCCCATTTTTTCTCACCATTCTGTGTTACATCTCAGCATGGTTCATCACCAGTCTGACAAAACAAAACTGAGTTGAAAGCGTGGCGTCTTGGTAACTTTCATCTTCTTTTCTCTATTACCATCAACAACGAGCTGTTCAGAGCTTCAATGTAAAAACCACCTGGTATTATCCCCTTTCTGTTGAGCTCTACAGCAAACCCAGAAGCTGGTAAAACATGTTTATGCCACTGAGCTCTTGCAAACTTTCTCTTATGTGTTCCTTGTTTTGGGAAATGCTATGGGCGGCATGGTCTAGAACCTTGTCCATAAACCAGTCCTACACAGACATCCTCCTTTATGGGAACTAGTGTAGAATATGAATGTTGTTAACTACCACAAAATTATGCCAGCATGGGTCTGAAAATCTCTAAAGCTGTATTTTCCAGCTTGTTACTAAGACATGTCTTTGAAAGAACCAAGTGATCTGGTCAGTCCTGAAGTTGGAGGCTCTGTCTATACAATCATCAATTGCTCACAGGACAATTCTATTTTAATAAGACCATCTTATTCTTTTGTGTCTATGGATGGCTACTCATCTACAGCCCCTTGTCTACACCCAACTTCCAGGAACTATAACGTGAACCCTTGGGTCTACAGATTTGGGTGGTGGAACACTGGAGCAGGTTGCCCAGGGAGGTAGTTGAGGCCCCATCCCTGGAGATATTCAAGGTCAGGGTTGACAGGGCTCTGAGCAACTTGATCTCCTCTGGAGAATGTCTCTGCTGACTGCAGGGGGTTTGGACACCTTTGGATGTCCTTTCTAACCCAAACCATTCTATCATTCTGTGATTCTGTATAGTCTCCTAATTTTTGTTTAAAAGGTTCAATAAAGGACTGAATAAAAAAGAAGCACCTCTGTCAAAGACTAGAGCAAATTGGTACCTTTCTCTTGCAGTCATCTTCTACGGGCACAAAGTCTATTTTTCAAACAAGTATCTATCTGCCTTTTCAATCTTTCACACATATTTGGTAGTTTCTGTTGTGCTTCATAAGGGCAGCTGCTCATACTCATTTACACAAGCAATTCACTTATGTGTCTAAACCTGCCTGAAGTATTTTTTTTTTTTAAATTGTGGTATACACTACACAATTTTTTTCTACTCTTGAGCAATAAGCAGCAAAATCAAAGAATCTCACAGCAAGCTGTTTTGTTTTCTAAAGACCCAAGCCCTTTTATGAATTCACTTTTGGAGTCATCACCCAATGTGGCCAGCAGCAAAATGAAAATAGTTTGCCACAGCCTACCACCTACCATAAACAGGATGAATAATTCATCAGGGTGGCTTCAGTAATTAAGGAAAGGAAAAAAAAAAAAAAAAGAAGGAAAAAACCTAAGGACTACATCTGAAGTGGGAAATACAACTCATACTCAAGGAAGTAAAAACTCTTCTAAATCACCTCTAGAAATATAAACAAAAATGATCATTTACTTGTTTTGGTAAAAGGGATATGGTATTCCTCACTTTTTTTTTTTTTTTCCCCTCATGCAAAAGCCACTATCCTGCAGCAAGGGAGAGGCTGGGGAACCACCACTGCAGTGAACAAGACTTTTGGATGGATGCAAGACCACACATGGGGATTTTACTGCAGGATCAGGGCCAATATGTTCCACTAAAAAAGAACAATCGGGAAAGGGATATGAATCATACTCGAGACAATATCTTCATTAAAATACATTCAACATTTAAAAAGACATCGAAAATCAGTCCTCCAGCTCTTAAAATTAAAAAAGCCCTACAGAACAGAAAAATGAAGGTATGTATATACACACACACACTCACAAAGATTTATGAAAGCTGTAAAGATCACTGGAATTCCTTAAGCACACCTCTGCAGCCTTGGAGAGGAGCAAGATCATTTTTCATTACTCTGCCTCCTCACTTAGGTGGTCCTATTGATCATATAAAAAATGATTTCACCATTACATGCTCTTTTCCACCTTACAGCAGAAGCTGGATTGACACCCAGAGCATTCATTCTGTTCACGCACGGTTAACGCCGTCTTGCTCTGCTAACTGCTACACTGGAAAATAATTGGGATACCCATTAGTCCTGCAATAAACACAGACTTTCATTGCCTGGATTCTATTGTTTAATTCTCCCAAACTGTGGTTTGCCCATCTACATTCTTCTCCCTGAAGTATCACTTTTTGCCTCCTCTTTAATTCCACCAGAAGTTCTCCTGCAGAGCTTTCTGTTGAATAAGCAGTGTCTCGCAGGGTAACCAACACCGCCCACAGCTGTGTCCCACAATAGCCCCATGCTGCTTGCATTACGTCTTTTGGAGGATTTGGTCACGCTGCCTTAACTGCTCCAAACACTGCCCTTATTCATAAAAACGGGAGGAGGGGTTTCTAGAAGGATTCCTTTACCTGTTTCCCCACCACAAAATAGTGAAATAAATGGAATGGGTCATGAGCTACTTGGCTGGAAATGCAAACCTACAGCTTGACAAGTCAATAAAAAGACAATCCTTTCCTCCCCAGCCACACAGAGGGAGCAAAGGCTAGAGGCAAACTATGAAGGGCAATGAGGCTCATGAAGTCCTGAAGCACACGACCTACAAGGAGCATCTGAGGGACCTGAGGTTGTTCAGTCTGGAGAAGAGGAGGCTGAGGGGAGACCTCATCACTCTCTACAGCTACCTGAAGGGAGGCTAGAGCGAGGAGGACATCAGCCTCTTCTTCTTGATGACAAGTGACAGGACTAGAGGAAATTGTTTCAAGCTGTGCCAGGGAAGATTTAGGCTGGATATTAGGAAATATTTCTTCACAGAGAGTGTTATCAAACACTGGAATGGTCTACCCGGAGCAGTGGTGGAGTCACTGTCCTTGGAGGTGTTTAAACTGCATGTGGACCTGGTGCTTAGGAACATAGTTTAGTGTTGACCCCTCAGTGTTGGGCTGGATGATCTTTGAGGTCTCTTCCAAACAGATATAATCTGTGATTTGGATATGCCTACATGAGGAGGTTTATGAACCCCGTTATTCGGCTACTGTGGGCAAACATTGCATAATCTGAATTATCAAAGTCTGAGTAGCTCTTCACTAAATAGTACCCAAAGTTCGAAAGTTTATTCACACTTTCTGATTATCCATACAAGACCTCTATTAAAGATGAAAGCTATCTTGAATCATAGAATGTTTTGGGTTGGAAGAGACTTTCAAAGGTCATCTACTCCAGCTCCTCTGCAGTCAGCAGGGACATCTTCAATTATAACACGTTCCTCAGAGCCCAGTCCAACCTGATCTTGAATGCTTCCAGGGATAAGACATCTATCACCTCTCTGGAAAACCTGTACCACCAGTAAACCACTCTCATGGTAAAACATTTCTTCCCTAAATCTGGTGTCAACGTCTCTCCTTTCAGTTTAAAACCATTACGCCATGCCCTGTCACAATTGGGCCTGCTAGAAAGTTGTTCTTCATGTTTTTTACAGGCCCCTTTAAAGTACTGAGGGGTTACAATAAGGTCTCCCTGGAGCCTTCTCTCCCCCAGGCTGAACAGCCCCAACTCAGCCTTTTTTTTTTTTTTTTTTTGTAGGGGAGGTGTTCCATCCCTTGGATCAGTTCTGTGGCCTACTCTGGATGTACTCCAAAAGGCTTCTGTCTTTCCTGTACTGAGAACTCCAGAGCTGGACATAGTACTCCAGATGAAGTCACACCAGAGCAGAGTGGCAGAATCCTCTCCCTCGATCTGCTGTCCATGCTGCTACGGATTCAGCCCAGGATGCGATTTGTATTCCAGGCCACGAGCGCACATCACCAGCTCACATCCAGCGTTTCATCCATCAGTACCCTCAAGTGCTTCTCTGCAGAGCTGCTCTCAATCCCATCACCTCTCAGCTCTTACTGATACAATGTGATCTTAGGGGAACTCCAACGTGGTTCTTGCCAAATTTCTTATCTTCAACTAGGTCAGTAAAAGCTGTTGATGGATTGGAGAACTTATTTTCTCCTCCCTTGGTGCCATTACCCTTTTAATGTCTTGATCATATATGTGCTTGTGCAGTTTTCCCAAGAAAAATCAATCCTTGGAGAGTCTGTATCTCAAGTCTTACGTACATTATGTTTGTTGCAGATAGAAGACACCATTTAGGTATCTGGTTTTTGAAAAGCATTACCCTACAATAAACTTGGCAGTACTCTATATGCAACAGGTTACATAATAGTTGTACAGAATTTAAAAAAATATGAATCATAGAATCACAGAATATTAGGGGTTGGGAGGGACTTCTAGAGATCATCTAGTCCAAATCCCCTGCCAAAGAAAGATCACCTAGGGCAAGCCACACAGGAACACATCCAGGTGGGTTTTGTATGTTTGCAGAGAACATTCCACAGCCTCTCTGGGTAGCCTGTTCCAGTGCTCCATAACCTCCACAATAAAGAAGTTTCTTCTCATGTTGAGCTGGAAATTCCTGTGTTCCAGTTTGTATGTATTATTCCTTATCCTATTACTGGGCACCTCCAAAAAGAGACTGTCGCCTTCACCTTGACACCCATCCCTCAGATATTTATAGGTATTAACAAGATCCACTCTCAGCCTTCTCAAGACTAAACAGCCTCAGTTCTCTCAAGTCTGTCTTTGTAAGACAAGATATTTGAGTCCCTTAATCATCCTTGTAGCTGTGTGTTGGATTCTCTCCGGTCAGTCTTGAATTGAGGAGCCCAAAACTGGACACAGTATTCCAGGTGTTATCTCACAAGGGCAGAGCAGAGGGGGAGAATGTCTCTAGACCTGTTGGACACACTTTTCTTGATGCACCCCAGGATATCATTGTCCTTCTTGGCCACAAGGGCACATTGCTGTCATGTGGGTAACTTGTCATCCACTATGACTTCAAGATCTTTCTCCATGGTGCTGTTTTCCACCAGGACAAGCCCTAGTCTATACCGGTGCCTGGTATTATTCCTCCCCAGTTGTAGGGCTCTACACCTGTCCTTCACGAGGTTCACCTTTGCCCAGCTCTCCAGCCTGTCCAGATCTTAATGGATAGCAGCACAGCTTTCTGGTGTATCAGCCACCCCTCCCAGATGACCAACAAACTGCTTTACTGTAATTCTGTTGCCCGACTGTGCTTGCACTGAAAATGATGAATACTTGAGCAAGCAGCAGTGATGAGCTAAATCATGTAAATTCAGGAAAAATAAACTCCTTGTAGAATCCAGCTGTGGTAGGGTCATAGCTTCAAAAAGGAGCTGCATTTTTTTCCAGGATAATATTGCCAACATAAAAATATGTGCTATGAGCACTTTACTGTGAGATAGGTTCTTAGATAAGAGGATGACAGTCAGTGTAATCATAGAATCATAGAATTGTTTAGGTTGAAAAAGACATTTAAGGTCACAGAGCCCTCAGAATTAAACCAGAAAGTGACAGGACAGGTTCTCCTACACTTTTAGTCTCAAAAGTATGCTTCTGGAACAACCATATTACATGCAGAGGTCACAAATTAATGTGGTCTACATTGCCACTTGATTTTGGGATACTTTACAAAGAATGTCAGTTAGCTATGCTGGTGGCTTGTGTCATCACAGAATCACAGAATGTAAGGGGTTGGAAGGGTCCTTGAAAGGTCATCTAGTCCAACCCTCCTGCCAGAGCAGGATCACACACAGCATAGGTCACACAGGAACATGTCAAGGCAGGTTTTGAATGTCTCCAAAGAAGGAGACTTCGCAACCTCTCTGGGCAGCCAATTCCAGGGTTTTGTCACCCTCGCAGGGAAAAAGGTTTTCCTTATGTTCACATGGAACCTCCACTGCTCCAGTCTGCACCCATTGCCCCTTGCCCTATCGCTGGACATTACTGAGAAGAGCCTGGCTCTGTCCTTCTCACTCTTCACATATTTATAAACATGAATAAGGTCACCTCTCTGTCTCCTCCAAGCTAAACAGACCCAGCTCCCTCAGCCTATCCTTGTAAGGGAGATGTTCCACTCCCTTCATTATCTTTGTGGCTCTGAGGATAACATGCAATCCATGAACATAAGTTGGGTCTTGGACTAGTAATAACCTACCAAATCATAGAAAGCTCAAACAAATGTTTGGGCAACACATTTTTTTTCTATCCCTTAATCGTTTGGGATTTTATTTTACAATCCACAGGTCCTTTAACACAGATTGTTTACAAACACACAGAGAGACATATCTGAGTGTGTCTTTTTTTGATAAAGTCACCTACCTGCTCACTTTACAAATATGTAAGACAAGGGGGAACATCATTAGAGTGGCAGCTTTACAAGTTAAACACTGTTAAAATACTTTTCTTTCTCATTCTCATGTCTGGTTTTCCAGGATCTCTGCTGATGGCAGAGCTATGATTTGATGCAGTAGGAATCTGGAGCAAAAGCCTGAAGTTTTAAGGTAAATTTGGAGACCTGATTTCACAAAAACTATATATCCTGCTTCTAAGTCACAGAGGCACTGAAACAACAACCAGAGAGTGGTTTTTCGCTTTGTGGTCTGGCACTAGCACTAGAAGCCATGTGTTTTTTCTTAAAAACTATACTTGAATGCAGAATAAATTTCTCTGAAATATCAAAAATCAAAGCACCTACCTTTGCTGAAGTTTATGTCAACAGTGGAATGTCAACACCCCATCAAAAATTTTGCTTTTTAAAAACTTAGGTGAATGAAAAATAATTGTGCTTAAGAAAACTAACTAGACAAAAAGAAACCATGATACAAGTTAATTGAAGTATTAAATTCTACTCATTATTTGCAGTTGATTTTAAATATAGAAGTCTATACTAGATGTGTTTTTTGTTTTGTTTTGTTTTTTTACAAGAAGATAGCATCTCCAGTTCCTTCCTATGCTAACTTAGTTAGCAATCTCCCTTGATAACACTGGAGGGGAAAAAGAACTCAGTGAAAAACCCTCCCAACATATCATTCAAATCATATCTAAAAAGGTGGTCATAAATATTTTAGAACCCAAGCAAACCAATAAGAGCTAGGACCATTAAGGATAAGATCTTTTACAACAAATTAAATAAAACAATTTATTGAAGCCTGGACTTGAGATAAACTAGATTTACTAGCTGACCTTTTATTCATTTAAAGAACAAAATTAGCTCTAATTGCATTAGAATGGAATCCAGTAAATTTCTTCTAATGTGGCATCCATGCAAGTATTGCTGTAATTGTTTACAACTAAGATGGAAATGCTCTGATTAGAATCTACTTTCTTGTTTTACTGTGCAGTTAAAACACTTGCAAAAAAACCCAAAACCACCAAAAAAACCCCCAAAAAACCCAAGCCCTAAAGTAAAACAGTTTTGCCAATATTGGTTTATCCATCCTTCAGCAACAGTATATTTCCATGTCCATTAACCTAACATTATTAATAGCTGTTTCTTTCAAACTGACGTGTGTAATAAGAATATTTGCACACCAGACTAGCTCAGATGCAGGTATCACTTTGAATTTATGAGTAATACATACTTGTATTCACAGAAACAAGAAAGCAGGAGACTTCTCTGCCACTACCACCACTGCTCTGTATGTTGGTCCAAGCAGGAGGAGCCAAGACGTGAAATGACAGAGAATAAACTGTTTGCTACTCTGCAAAGGCATTCTCTTCACCACTGCTGCACTACTGGACTGAACTTGTAGTGCTGCTGTGCTGTGTTTATGGTGTGATGTGAATCTCCATTTCAAGCACCATCAACCTGACACGTTTTTCTTCAAACACCTGAAAGACTTCATGACCCCACTGAGATCTGTAAGTACTTCCATTAAAGAAATGTTTTATATGAAGTTTCCCCAAGTAAACTACCCTCCAGCTGAAAAGGTACTTCTGTACTTCCAAAAGCCTCCAAGCTCTTCTCTCTAATGGAAGGAATCATAGAATCACAGAATCATAGAATTATTTTGATTGGAAAAGACCTCTAAGATCATCTAGTCCAACCATTAACCTAATGTCACTATGTCCACTAAACCATTTTCTGAAGCATCATGTTTACACATTTCTTGAACACTCCACCACTTCCCTGGACAACCTATTCCAATGCTTTTTTTCAGTAATTTTACCCGCCCCCAACATCCAATCTAAACTCAGTGCAATCTGAGGCCATTTCCACTCTTTCTATCATTTGACACTAGGGAGAAGAGACTGATTTCCACCTCACAACAACCTCCTTTCACATAGTTGTAGAGTACAATGAGGTCTCCACTGAGCTTCCTGTTCTCCAGACTAAACAATCCACATTCCCTCAGCTGCTCCTCACAGGTCTCATTCTCTAGAGCCTTCACCAGCTTTGTTGTTCCAGCAACTCAATGTCCTACTTGTAGTGAGGGGCCCAAAACTGAATGCAGTATTTGAATTGCAGCCTCACCAGTGCTGAGTACATGGGCACAATCACTGCCCTACTCCTGCTGGCTACAGTATTCCTGGTACAGACCAGGATGCTGCTGGCCTTCTTGGCCACCTGAGCACACTGCTTGCTCATGCTCCATGTTCTCATTGCTCCATCTAGTTTTTACTCATCAAATTCTATGTATCTCCAAAACCTTTTCTCGTACCTTTCCATGTGTGCATTAATTTGTGTGCCAAGATTTCGGTAGTGGAGGGGTTACAGGGGTGGCTTCTGTGAGATGCTGTTAAAAGCCTCCCATATGTCAGACAGAGCCAATGCCACTGGCTCCAAGATGGACTCCCCACTGGCCAACTCTGAGCTCATCACTGGCAGTGGTAGCACCTCTACGATAATGTATTTAAGAAGGGGAAAGCTGCTGTGCAACAGCAATTGCAGTTGAAGAGCACAGTAAGAATATGAGAGAAACCAGTCTGCAGGGATCAAAGGTCAGTGAAGAAGGAGAGGGAAGAGGTGCTTCAGGCACTGCAGAGATTTCCCTGCAGTCTATGGAGGTTTATGGTGGAGGAGATATCCACCTGCAACCCATAAAGGACCCCATGCTGGAGCAGGCTGACGACCAAAGGAGGCTGTGACCCTGTGGGAAGTTCGTGCTGGAGCAGGCTCCTGGCAAGACTTTTGGACCCACGAAGAGAAGAGCCCACACTGGAGCAGGTTTGCTAGCAGGACTTGTGACACCAGGGGGGCACCCATGCTGCGGCAGTTCAAGAAGAATGGCAGCCTGTGGGAAGGACTCACACTAGTGAAGTTTGTGGATAACTCTGTCTTGTGAGAAAGACTCCACGCTGGAGCAGGGGAAGGATGTGAGGAGTCCTTCCCTGAAGAACAAGACACAGCAGAAAGAATATGTGATGTACTAACCACAACCCCCATTCTCTGTCCCTCTGTGCTGCTCACTGGGGAGGAGGTAGAGAGTTGGGGAGTGAAATTGAGACTGGGAAGAAGAGAAGAGCAAAGTGAAGCTATTCTAAGACTTGATTTCATTGCTCATTATGTTACTCTGATTTGATTTGCAACAGATTAAACTGATTTCTCCAAGATGAGTCTGTTATACGCATGACAGTAATTGCTGAGTGATGTCTCCCCATTCTTATCTTGACTCATGAGCCTTTCATTATGTTTTCTTTCTCCTGTCCAGCTGAGAAGGGGAGTGACAGATCAGCTTTGGTGGACACCTAGCATATAGCCAGGGTCAACCCACCACAACTGGTGATGGATGGCATTCTCAAACAATCCCATGCAAATAAACTCCAGGACATGGTAATTGAGATGTATCATTTCTATATGATACTTAGCAGATATCCAGAACTTCATTATCAACAAAATGAAACATAAATGTAACTTTCTCTTACCATAACACATTACAAAACCTTTTCTTTCTACTTATGAGCTATTTAAAAGGTTGATGACATTACTACGGTCTTTTCAACTAATGACTTTATTTAAAGACTTCAGAGGTCCAGGTCACACACAGAGCTACGTTATGCCTTGCCTCAGAGCCACACCAGTCCATTTCATAATGATCACAGCACGTGAAAATGAAAATGTACTCTGAGTTCAGACTGAATATTAATTGTTGAGGATGAAAGCTAAAGTATTAGAGTAGGACAGCTCCACTGCAAGTCCTGCGGCATTAGACACTGGATAGACACACAACACAAGACAGTTCCCAGAACCATGTGGCATAAATTTCTTCCTGGCCAATCCAAGGCAAAGCTCTTCCTGGATTTTGCCTTGGAAAGCTATGAGAAATCCTAAAACCTATTACAAAGCTCTCTAAATTCTTGTTTGCCGTCAGCCAGAAATGATGCAGCAATTACATTGGGGCAATTTTAGGGTGTTGGGCAATGAGGACATGTTTAAGGTAGAAAAGATAAATCAAGCAAATAAAGATGGAATACTAACGATTCAAATCTCAAGGTTGCATGTCAGTTGGAGATGATCAAGTTTCCCTCCTAGGCCCAGTACAGATGCTGCAGAGAGGTGCAGCACAAACACTTTTTAGTATTTCCTAACAGCTGCCTCCAGAACTCTTTCACCCCTGAAGATCTCAGCCTTTGTCTTTAATTGTCCCATATTTTGTCTAGAAACTTTGAACTAAGTCAGCTTTGAGTATCTCCCTTCCTGAAGTTGGTGTTAAACTCTAGGCTCTGCCCTGCTAAGAGTCATAGCACCTTAGGTTCTCAGCTGGAGGCCAAGGTGCTACTAAAGATGCAGAAAGGAAACTGGGGTAGAAATGACTTTCCCAAAAGCCTACAAACTGAGATGACAGTATCTCTGACCCTCTACAGGCTGGCAGTGATGTAACCATATGATCTGCAGCAAGCAGATGGAGTCTGATGTCCCTTCTCAAAATACATGTGGGTATGAGAATGACTGGGGTGAGATAAGATTGGAAGCAAGGCCAACTCTTTGGTGACAAAATATGGCTTCAGAACTTCAATTTAGAAGTTCTGTCTGGAAAATATGACTTATTTTCTCCATACAAACACTTGTACTGCCCTTGAAAAAGAGGAGTTTAAAAGTATCCACACCTCCTCAAGAGAAAAATAGATTTGTGGGCTTTAAAAAGAGACAGTATGTCCACCTGTGCACATTCAAATCTGCAAAGCAAGACAGAAAACTGTTCTGAGAAAGGTTGAGCTTTCTGAGGCACAGAAATTTTAGATCACCCTCAAATATTGTGAAAGGAAGAAAACAGAAATATTTGAAGAAGAGGAAAGAGTCCTAATATTTCAGCAACTTCAAACCAGTAAATGTCATACATACCTACTGAGAAGGAGTAGGACAGCACAGAAAAAGTCATTTAACTTAAAACAAAGAAAACTTGGTAACTAGGAGATTCAGTTCAGAATGGGTGTAGAAGAGAAACAACATTGTTCTGTAGTTGTACTGCAATATTTAACATGATAAACTGAAAGAAAATCATCTGCTGTGGTGCCCATGTTTACCATCAGACATGAAAGTGTATTCTGTGTCATCAGTAACATCATTAAAACCTGACTAAAAGAAATCCTTCACATACAACACAGGACAAGCTTTAAAACCCAGTGACACATGGTTTCCCCAGCCTCTCCAACCACCAGTTCATGCTGTGTGAGCCCAGGATAGGGATCATCCTATTTATGCTCACACAGTACCAAGTAACTATTATTTGTACAGCAGCACCCAATAATTAGGGAGCTAATGAACCAACACTTAAAATGCGTTAAGTACACTCATGAATAATCATCAGTGGTTATAATAAAACAGATGTGTATAAAGGAATTTCAACTGTTATGCTTTAAAACATAAAACAACTGTTAGCTGAAGAGTGTTATGAAACCTAGCTGTAGGTTACCCTAGGAATAACCATCCATTATGAAAATCTCACTAAATGTAACTGGAGGCATCATATGAGTCTAGATGGAGTCTTGTACTCCACACCTTTGAAAGGCATGGAACGAGAAATGCAGTAGAATGGATAGAAGATGATAGGTCCCATGTGGAGAGTAGAAAAAAATGGGCAAATGTCCAATACATTTCTGCTTCTAAGTGCTCTGCTTGATTTTTTGTTACAGTGGTCAAAAGTGTGATAGCTGCATGGGTGCCACAAGGATTTCCCACTAAGAAAAAGAGCAATCACAAGCAACATAAGACAAACTGTGGGCAGCATACATCTTGCAGATGGATTTATTTGTACTTACATCTTGTCTTGGCCTGCACCTACTCTTAATGTCAGCCGAGGAATAACCGGTGATGGAGCTGGAACAACTGGTTCCACTTTTATCTGTACAAGGGAACACAATCATCAGTTAAACAGACTCCCAAAATATATTAATTACATGAAAGCACTAATGGAGTTAACCAGAATATATTGGCTTCATGACATACTGATCTCTGCTCTCTCACACTTTGTGTTGTTGTATAGACAGTCAAGAGTGTGTTGGGAGCTCCCAGATACAGGAAATCACAACAATGAATTCTAGACTAAGAAATCAACTTGAAATTCCATTGTATTTGTACTTGTACTTGCCCACATACTTTGCTAACAGGTCTTCCAGATTTAGTATTTTTCTTAGAGATACAAACCCCCCCTAGTATGTTTCTGAACAATGACATGAAATGCTCTGACCACAGAACTCAGGCTTGATAGGTAATCATTGGTGTTTGTACTTACTGTATTTTTGAGATTTAAATTCAATTATTTCCCAAGTTCATCACATAAATGTACTGTGATCCTCTTGAATACGAATTAGACATAGAGGAAGCAAATAAACTCCAAGCACCACCACTGAATACTTTATGAAAGTGCTTATCCACATAGGTATAGCAACCACTGTTTTTTTAATGCAATTAGGCTGAGGTTTCTAATGGTTATTTTTCAAATGGCCTAGTTTCCAACCTCAGTATCTGGTGGTGCTTCAACTGCTTGAATATGTCCTTAAACTCTTTGAACTGGTATCTGGCAGAACTACCTATTCCCATTGAGCTACTGCTTTGTAAAACCTGTACAGGATCATCTCAGATTTTACATCAGACACTGTAATGATTCTTCATACATCAAGCTGCTCAATTTGCATCCCTATGTACCAGAAGTGTACATACATTTTATATATATGCATATATGTAAAGAAAGAGAGGCAGACTGATCTCATTTGAAGCATGTGCATCATCATATTTAATAAAACAGCCACTTAGCTGAATCTGGTCCAGGAACTTTCAAGAGACAAAAACGTGTACACTAAACAGAAACCCAAGCAACTCTCAATGGGAGAAATCCATTTAAGAAAGCTTCCATGAATAAAGGGAGGGCAAACAATCAATTGAAAGCACAGAAAGCAGTGAAGGAGACAGCAGGCCAAAGTGGGTGGACTCCATTAGGACTTACATTGAGGAATGGTAATGACAAAGTCCCGTGCCACGCACCTTGCCCAAAGAATTGAAGCTGCTCATTGACAGATGTCTGGTCCAGAGAGAGAAGAGCTGCAGCCTAAGGAGTATTTCTGTTTTGACAGAGTTAACCATGCTTTTCACTAAAGCTCTCCATGGATATGCCTTAGTCTACTTCACAGGCCTCCCTCTATGCTTCTGTTTATATAGCACAATTTTTTTGTTGTGTCATTTCCTTGGAGCATTGCAAGAGCTTTTCTCCTCTGGAGCTCCTAATGATTGCAACAATTTCACTGCCACTTTCCACAGGTAAGTCTCTTAACTGCTTAACCTGTAGCATCGTCCACTGGATAAATACAGAATTGAGCCCTGGATACAGAAGACTCAGGAACATGGCTTTGCACAGACTATTTTGCCTCTTTTCTTGATGGTTTCTCCTCCTTCTCTAGTGACTCTTTTGAATCCAAAACCTCCTAGGACAAGCACTGCTGCTTAGCTTCCAGCACACTGCACAGAAACACACCCATGTCATCTGTGATTTGTATAATGGTTCTTTGTGTTATCATTTGTATACTACCAAGATGTTCTAAACAATGGTGGTATAGGCTCACATGGCAGGACAAAAGCACATAAACCATTTCTTTATGCTCAGATATCAACATTGCAGTCTGCTGTGAGAGGAAAACTGGGCTCTGCAACAATCCTAAATCTTATCCTTTGGTACCAAAGGAGAAGTATCTTTCTACAACATGGGTTTGTGTGTAGGGTTTGCATGAATGGAGCAGAGAGAAAATGAAGGAATATTCACAATTACGGCCTAGTCGTCTTTTGCATGGATGACAGGATTTTAGTTCATGAGTAAGGGCAGTTTACTTTGGGGCAGTTTACTCTGGCAAGCCCTGCCCTGATACAAGGATGGCTCCATTTTCTCATGAAGCAGTTCCTCAACTACTTTAGTTTGCAGCTCAGTGTATTAAGGTTAGCTGAAACTGGGTCAGCAGCTGCTCAGTCAGCTGCTCAGTCACTCCTCCAGCACGCCCAGTAATCTCCATAGTGGAGGTGGGGTGTAACTGCTTCAACGGTTTGCTTTTAATTGGGTACTGCATGCAAGGCATCACCCCAGCTCACTGTATCCTTTGTCTCCGAAGGCAGCACCTCAAAACTTACTGCAGAACACAGAGAGGCAGGCAAGCCATGTGAAAAAGCTTTTCTTCCTCGGTGTCACCACTGACACTTTCAGCACTCAGTTTTTAGATTCTGCTTTCTGCCACTGATGCAGAGTACTGGTTGCTGTTCTGCGTTTTCCAGCAGCTCAGGGTAAAAATTATAGAATCACAGAACGTTTTGGGTTGGAAGGGACCTTTAAAGGTCATCTAGTCCACCCCTGCCTTGCAGTGAACAGGGACATCTTTAGATAAGGTTGTTCAGATTACAGGGAAAACTTGATAAAAAGTTTCGATTCCCCAACAAGGTGGGATGCATGCTTAGGTAATAACCCTAACAATACTAAAACAATGGAAACATAAACAGAAGAGTGACTCAGTGATAAAATACAGCAATACCAGAAACAGAAATCTGGTATTTTCTACAGGCATGAGGAGCTGAAACTGCAGTTAGCCCACCAAGGCATTTTTCAAACTGTGTTCACACCTCTGAAGTGGCTGTTCTGGGGAAGGTTAAAGTGTCCAAGCAGTAACTTGATCATTTGCTCTTAGAGCACAACTGCTGGCTAAATAAGTAATTGTGTGATCTAAAAGCTAAATTAAGGAAACATGTACTTTTAGGGGTTAAAATGAAAAAGCAGCATTCTGGAGTAATACTGGGAATTGGGGCCAGCAGAAGAGCATTTACAGTGGATTACTAAGCTTCCCAAATCACCAAAGAGGTAAAGTCCAGCAATATAAGACTCCTTTGTAGCTAACTAAAAATACATTGTCAGTGGATTTGTCCAGTTTTATGTATAAGCAATACTTCTTTCACCTGAACTAATACTAGTAGTCATATAAGCCCCTTATTGCCATGTGCTGCATTTTTTTTGCTAATCTTCAAGGATTTAGCTTCTTTGCCACATACCTCAGGGCACCAACTGATAAAGCTCTAACTCTCCATTTTTCCAGGACACCAGCAGTGCGGCCTTGCAAAAAATGAAAATCGCTCAAGAGATTTAAAGGGGAAATTTATTTTTAAAATCCTGACTTGCAGCAAAGAGGTGGATTTAAAAAAAGCTTATCTATCAGGAATCAGTTTAAATTTTAATTCTATCTGGGGACTCTTTCATGCATTCTAGCTTTAAAGTTTATCTTTTGACAGGGACTTTTTGCCAAGGTAATGGGCAGCTTTGTCAATTTAATTTGTCCCAAGTTTTTCTTACAGTTGAACTCCTTCTCCTAATGTATATGTTCAGTCTATACCAAAGCTTTACCAGTTGTATTTGTTTGTGCACCTTTTATATTGCTCTAAAGCAAACTATATGGACAGATTTGCAGAAGAAATGCAAAATCTGATGGGAAAAAAACCCAAAAAACTAATCTTTATTTCATAAATATGTATTTAACTTAAAAATAAATCCCTGTGGAAATGCTTAAAGAAACACTGACAACACATCTCAGTTGTAAGAGGCAGAGACACAAAATGGGAAATCTGTGAAAGTGTAGCTGCAGTCTAAAACCAGACATCAACATGGACAACTGGACCACCACCCTGTCAATCATGAACTCATCCACAGCAGACAAATGTTAGTTCTCCAGATCGCCCAGATTCTGCACTGGAAAACTATTACAGAGCTACAAAATCATTCAGGTTGGAAAAGACCCTTGAGGTCATCAAGTCCACCCATTAACCTTATTCTATAAAGTTCACTCCTAAGCTGTATCTCCAAGCACCACATCTAAACGACCTTTAAACACATCCAGGGTTGGTGACTCCATCACCTCCCTGTGCAGCCTGTTCCAATGTCTGACTACTGTTTCTGTGAAAACATTTTCCCTAATGTCCAGTCTTAGCTTACCCTGTTGAAGTTAAACATTTGTCAACTTAAAAAAAAAAAAAATCTGCTTTTGGAATCACCAATTTGTTTCAAGTCCAGCAGGTAGTGAGGGATATCCCAAATCTGAGCTTGTATGAACTGAGTATTACACTCCAAGCAGGATGTAAAGAGCATCTTGGTAAAACCAGAACTTAGATAGTGTTTCCTAATGCTAAGGATAGAGATTTAGGAAATCCTGTATCCAAGGTTATCATACATTTCTTTTCTTCTTTTCCCCTCTTTTTTTTTTTCTTTTTTAATATTAACAATTTAATGCGTATTATAAGGTGAAGTGACAAAAAATTAGAGCACATCCTGAATTAGGGGAGCTGTTTCTAATGGGATTTCAAATCTGATAACATGCAAATATGCTGGTTTCATTTCTTAAATAGGAAATATATTCTCAAGATTAGGTGATATTGGAAAGAAGAAATTATCTTTGGCTGATGGAAATCAGTATGAGTTGCAGGAGTGGAAAGAACTTGAACCCACTTGAAAACCAGCTCTCCTTTCTCTCGGGCATAGCATTCAAAAGGAAAGGTGACATTTGAACATTTAGACCATCATTTGAAAACCATTTTCTTACTTTGTTAGGGGGTAATTGTGCTAAGAGAGGATTCAGCATCTCTTCTGAACATCCGAGATAACTGGTGAGCCTGTTCATTTGAAAGCAGTCTGCTCCTCAGTTCTGTCCAGTTGGCAATTAGCAAGCTTCTATTAACAAGCTTTGGAACAGTAGACTTTCGGAAACTGAATGTAAAGCTTCTATGAAAGGTATAGGTTTGCTGGCCCTACTAGTGGAAATATACAGAACAAAATCAGTGTGTTGCAATACTACATCTGTGTCTCTGGAGACTTTCAAAACCCACCTGGATGTGTTCATGTGTAGCCTGCCCTAGGCAGATCCTGCTTTGCAGGGGAGCGGGACTAGATGATCTCTAGAGATCCCTTCCAACCCCTAGCCTCCTATGATTATACGTATTTGCTCTGTGTTTGCTTTTCAAAGCCCCAGTTTTTCAAAGTGAAAAGTGAGCTGAGGAAAACCAAAAGGACAATCTCACATTTCAGATTCACGGAACTGAACTTCCATTGCTTTGTCTTCCAAAGAGGTGGGACAATCCCTGAAACTCTTTGGCGGGGGCAGGTATCTTCCTTGCAGCTATTATTCTTAAGAGACACCCTAATCTGTAGTCAGGCATCTCCTCAAAGCTCTTACACACTGCTCAGTAGCAAATACAGGAATCCATGTGCATTTTTCAAGCAAGCATGCCATCTCAACTCATTCAAACAGCTTACCTTCTCATGTTTGTGTTTCTCTTTTTCTTTCTCTTTCTTTTCTCTTTCTTTCCTCTCCTTTTCCTTCTCCTTCTTCTCCTTTTCTTTGTCCTTCTCCCTTTCTTTCTTTTTCTTCTTCTCTTTTTTGTCTTTCTTCTTCTCTTTTGGTTTCTCTTTGTCCTCAAACAGTTTTTCAGGAAGCATTGGAGACAAGGAAGGTAACATGCTGGGAAGCCTCATGGCAGCTGGTGTGCTGAACAAGGGCAAAGACATTTCTTTGGGAGGTAACACAAGAGGTGCTGATGGAGCCTTTATCTTATCTTCCTTACTCTTATCTTTAAGTTTTTCTTTGTCTTTCTTATCCTTGTCTTTTTTTCCTTTTTCTTTCTCTTTCTTTTTATCTTTATGTTTTTCTCTCTCTTTTTTGGTATTGCCATCTTTTAACTTTACTTTTGTGTCAGCATCCTCAAAGTCCTTTAGTTTGAATTTATAGGGATCAAGATCATCATCTTTGAGTAGTTCCTTCCACTGAAACTTTGCTTCCTTGTTTCCTTCCTTGTCTTTATCCTTCTCCTTGTTCTTTTCCTTCTCCTTATTCTTCTCCTTGTTTTTCTCTTTATCTTTTTCCTTTTGTTTTTCTTTCTTCTTCATTTTTGTCTTCAGTTCTTTTTTCAATTTCTTTTTCACATCAACCGATGAGGCCAACTTGGTTTTCTCCTCATAAACCTTGATAAGAGGTTCTGGAGTTGGCGGTGAAGCAGAAGGAGAGGAGAAATAAGTGAAGTTGGTGGGTGGATTGGAGGGTGTCCCCATGTTTGCCTTTCGAATGACTTCATCAATTGAGTCATCCATTGTCCATGAAATGTCTGAACTTGAAGTCCCACCTGAGGGAGGTATGGGAGTTGCTCCTGCCTTATTTGTATTATTGGCAGAAACAGAAGGTTTAGGAGTTGTAGTCTCTGAAATAGAAAGTCTTTTAGGACTGGTAAAAATTTCTCCTTCTGACTCAGAACCAGAGGAAAACTCAAAGGGATCTGGTTCTCGTTCTGCACATGCACGAGCAATCACAGCATCGATCGAGTCATCAATGGTCTTGTCCATTACTGGTACTTTCTTAGCCTGGTTTTCAATATTTGGCTTGGTGACAGGCTCAGGTGGTGCCTGTCCTTGTTTTACTTGAATGTTTTCCTTTCCTATCTTGTCACTTAATGCAGCCAGAGGGGTTTTACTTGGTGTTTCAGGCTTGACAGGCGGTAGCTGTGGAACGTGAGCAGGAACCTTTGGACTTTTGGGACTTTTTGGGCTCTTGGCGCGACCTGGTGACTTTTTCTCTTTGGATCCAGTTTTTGGTGAACGTATGGGACTTCCAGTTACCACTGGTGAGGGCGTGGGTTTAGGTGATTTTGTCTTTTGTCCTGGAGAACTTGTTTTGGACTTCGTTTTGGGTACAAACGGCTTTGATTCTACAGCTTTGGGGGCTGGCACTTGCGATTTTGCAATGGGAGCCAACATTGGTGGTTCTGGTGAAGGAGGGGCTAAGTCTGTACTGTCCTGAACATGAACTGGAGAAAGCATGGGTGGGACTTTTTGAGTATTTATTGAGCTAAGAGGCTCGCGTGGTTCCAAAGCTCCATCCAAGGTGTCCCCTTTGGAAGCAGACAGCTTTGGCCGTTTCACAGGTGGAAATTCCTCAGCATCAGGACTTTCTAATGGTCTCTTGCTCAAGTAGTTCTCATCGTTAATTGCTTCATCCTCTTCCATCTCTCCCTCTTCTTCCAGTGGCACCTGCATGGCCTCTGCAGATGTACCTCCATCCGTAGGCACCTGTTCCTCTTCCTCCTCTGTAACAAAGAAGATTTTAAAAATGCATTAGGAAAATTAAACTGTGTTTTACAGAAACAAACAAGTATTAGGGCAAAAGTTCACACACTTCTCACCCCATCCCTGGTAACTGGCTTCTTACTGGTCTACCTGGTATGAAAGTGGCATCTCCTCTGTTTCACATCAACCACCATCACAACTAGCTGGTGCCTTCGTTGCAATGTAATGTCAAATCCACGAGCAAAGGTGGCAATAGTGGCAGACCTTATGGAGCAGGTCCAAAGTGTCAGTTCTACCTAAAAACATCCTAATTATTTCTTACTGCAGCTGTTGTGATTATGGTAGCACAAACCAGCTTCATTCATTTTCAAGGAAGAGAGACAGGTCGAAGCATTTTTTGCTGTGACAAAGTGGACTGCAAAGCATACGTGGAAGTTAAAGTTACTGGAATTAGGTGTCTTACCTAAACACCACATATTTTTGACTGTAGATTAACTACTAGGAAACTATCTTCTCAAACCTGGTTTGTTTTTCCTGGAGAAACAGAGTTTGAAGGTTAAAGCAGAGGATTAAACCCCATTCAACCTGCCAGGTTCTGTCTCTGATACTATCTTAAGAGCTTTCTGCACATGGACATTATAAGTTATGAATACATGGGAACACCCCAACACTGCATGTGTGCATGTTGGTTTGGATCAGGAACACGCCTTTGAAATGCAATCTCCCCATCATCCCCACTCACTGTTGTTTTGTTTACATCATGGAGGAATCCTGGAGTACCTGTGCTGGCTTCCTGCCGTAGTGAAACCAAAACAAAAGATGTGTTGCCAAAGGAACACACCTAACATGCTACAGTTGCGAGTGGGCATTAAGACTATGAGACTAAAAAACAGCTTTTGTAACTAAGATAAACCTGGAACATGCACAGTGTCGACATTGGGCACCACCTGTGTGATTGCTCTGGTTTTTCATTTAGTAGCAATTATTTCTTTTTTCCACATATAACATCGATTTCAGTCCTACACATGTGACATCGCAAGGCAGAGGAAGGAGAAAAATCACTTGAGATCTCCCAGCAAATCCACAGCAGGTTTGAGAAAAGAACCTCTGATCTCCCCAACCACAGCCAAGTACTTTTATCCTCTTGGTTACACTTCTTCACTTTCAAAATGGAATTATCCAAGCAGGAAAAAGGATTCTTAGATTGGAACAAGAATGTCCACAGCAGTGTTAACCTGACACATTTATATTTGCTGTAATTACATCATTACACCTCTGTCTGTTAACATTCCTGTGTAGACAACCCCATGTCTCTGTTTACCCACCTGCAAAAACGCATGACATTTTGTCTAGCAAGGTTTCTGTGGACAGATATCAAGTGCCCTCAGATTCTCACATGAAATAAGTAGTAAAAGACATTTATTATGTCAGTGGATAAACCCCAACTTCTTAATGAACAGGTGGCTTCAAAGAAGCAAACGTTGAGACTTAACAACGTTGCACCATTACAAGCTTTGTAAGACAGCATTTTTCTGAAATACCTCTTTCCCAGGCGTTTATTTTCAGGTTTTCAGTGCTGGTGTTTCTCTACTGTAATGTGTCAATGCTCTGATTTAGGAGAGTTGAGTCAAGAGCCCTGGGCTGCAGCACAAATCTTGCCAGCATCACAAATTAAGTAAAATGAGCTAGCAACTCTGGCTTTTGCCAGGGCCCAGAGGATTTACAGCAGGCAGCCCAGAGAGGAGACTTTGCCTGAGGATAAAGTCTTAGCCTTCCGTGAAAAACAGAAATGTTAGGGAGTTAGGTTTTGCCTGGCTGGGCACTGACATTAAATTTTTTAAACTGCAAAGTTAGAGTATAACTGAGAAATCACTGTGGGCTGAGCCTGCACCTGCTACAGGGAAAAAAAATCTGCTTCCAGATCATGGAAGTCATTCCAATCTCTCTTTAAGCTGCTGCAGCAATCAACTGCCTTCATCTGCTCAAAACTGTTTTGGGGGTGAAGAATTAACATTCAAAAGTTGTCATACAGCATTGGTCGCTACTGAGCAATTCCCTCCCACCCTCCTTTAACCTATTCTGCCACTGTGAGTTTATTTTCATTTACAATTTTAAAGAGTGATAACATTTAAAACAAACACCATAATTTAAAACCAGGATTTAGAGAAGTTTTCTGCTTTGGCTCCCAGATGAAAAGTGCATCCAAATCCAAAGATGAGCAAAAACAGGGTTTGATCATGGAGACTTTAGAGATAGCAACATAAATGATTTTAATACAAAAAACCGTGGAGATAAAGAAAGGCAATAAAGTGGAAGAGAAACTACAGGAACAGTAAAAAAAAAAAAAAACAAAACATTTACTAGAAAAATCAGAACAGTTATTTGCTGAAGATTTCTGCCCAGTGTCTAAACAGCCCCCCTATGATATGGTGTCTCATGGAAGGGCACTGCAATAATTCATATTTTCGTAACTCCTTCACATCCCAAGGTGCTTCTCATGTTTTACCTACTTGGGATTGCAGAATAATGGCAGCTGCTTGGATCAAAGGCAAAGAAACAATTTCAGAAGAGGTTTGGAGAATGGGGGCTGGAGTTCTGAACACTACAAAAAAGAGCAATGCTTATTTTTTTTTTAATAAGGCCAAATAAAGTTTGCAGCGGGTCCACAAAGTTTCTGTGATCTTGTGTGGAGATGTCAGGGAAGGGCAGAAGAGGTTAAAGTGCAGGTTGTAGAGGTGAGACTAGAAATCGGGGTGTCTTGGCTCCAGCTTTCATGCACATTCCTGCAAGCCACAAAGACAACTTAGTAAGGAAGCAGCAGCATTGCCATCCCTTTTATATGGACTTGGATTCCCCAAAACATCTGGAAAAAATTGCCTGGGTCAGTCCTGAACAATCCAGGGACTAAGGAAGTTCACGAACACTTAACTACTGACACACATTCACCACTTTTCAGACATGCTCAGATGACAATCTGGAATCCTATCGTGGTCAAATGAAACCAAAATTTCTCTTGGAAAAAGGCCATGGTCTGATCCTTGGTGAGGACTGGTTTTCTGCCAGGCAGTGGGTTTCGAACCTGATCCACCACAGCTGTGGCCATGGCAGAAAATAATAAAGCACTTTTTTTTAAAGGAGGTTTAATTAGAGAAAGGGAAATCTCTGTCTTGCATTCAGGAGCTACAGGCTGGTTTACCTCCTGAAGGACTCACAACAGAGCAGGTCCAAATATAGAAAAACATCACATTTGAAGGGCTATCTGCTCAACTTGGCAATGACCATTTAAAACCCTGTGGTCACTTTTTCACCTTTGTCCATCTCATTTGCTCCCTGGCACTTCTCGATGCACAATCCTTTGTGCTCAGGATTGCTTTTTAACTCTCTTTACTGCCATCCCTCCCTATCTCTGGCCACCTTATTAATGATCCCACTCTTGAGTTAGCATCTATAGGTCAAATGGGTATCACCTCAGCCATCTGCCCTAATAACTCTTGCCTGTAATGAAAGGAGACAAAGCTGTTTAGGAGGTTGCTTAAGATAACCGATACATTTTTTTGGGGTGGTTGTTACGAGAAGTCTGTGCTGGATCAATATTAATGCTCACATTGCTAAAGCCATACACAGCAATTGTTTATTATGTCAGCCAGCCCCTGTGTGCAGAGCCTGGGTTCAGATGATGCTCAGGTTACAGCAGGGATGAGTTCAGCTATTGCAGCCCCAAAGGTGATTCTGTCCATGGCTGAAATAAACCCAGATGATAGCTGTTAGCATGCTACTTATGAGAAAACTGTTGGTTAAGACAGGCTTCCTCACAGGAGTGTTTTAAGATGTGTGTACCTATTTAACAAGGCCAGTTCTTTGCTTTCTTGAAAGGCTGGTTTTGAAGTTAAGGAAGGAATCCACTTCTCTCTTGATGTGGGTCTGCAGTGTCATCTTGGGCAGGTCACACTGTGCTGTGGTGCTGTGTGCAGGGCCACAAAAATTATGAGAGAGTAGGAACACCTCTCCTAAGAAGACAGGCTAAGAGAGATGGGGTTGTTTGGCCTGAAGGAAAGAAGGCTCCAGGGAGACCTTATTGCAGCCTATCAGTATTTAAAGAGATCTATAAGAAAGATGGGGACAGTCTGTTGCAACAGGATGAGGAGTTATGGTTTTAAACTGAAAGAGGGAAGTTGTGGACTAAACCTAAGGAAGAAATTTTTTACCATCAGGGTTGTGAAAAACTGGCACAGGTTGCCCAGAGAGGTGGTAGATGCCCCATCCCTGGAAACACTCAAGGTCAGGTTGCATGAGACTCTGATCAATATGATCTAGTTGAAGATGTCTCTGCTGACTGCAGGAGCAGTGGACTAGATGACCATTAAAGGTCCTTTCCAACTCNTGATTCCTATCTGACAAGTGATGATAATTTCATCCCACAGAGGTGCTGTAAAAGGTGCACTTGATAAGTACACAGCTCCTCAGGATTGCTGGACAGAAAGCATTAGAAAACCAAACACAAACGATGGGGATCTGATACCACTTCAAATGCTGTACAATTTCTTAACTTGAACAGTTCAGGCAAGGAACTGAAACATCTACATCTGTTCAAGGAAAAACTATGAAAGAAGCACAAAATTTCTTTCCTGGTACATTATGTCCCTGTAGCACAGCAGGGACTCCAAAACCAAAGGCTTATTGAATATATACCTTCTTAATCTGGCAACGGCTCCGTTTCAGGACAGCAATACTCAACACTTCAGTAATGAACTTCCAAGTTCACGATGATGGAGGGACTGTTTGTCCTTAAAACTGACACAGGAGTACAAAGGAACAGGAATTCTGCCTTTATTGCAGAAAAGTAAGTGCAATCACCCATACCATGCTGCCATGCTCTCCTGGCTGCCTCATTAGAGGAGGCTGCATGCATTGCTTTTTCAGCAACAGGTCAGGTGAAAGTGAAGGCAGGGAAAACAGATGCTGAACTCTTCTGACTGAAGTGAAAGACATCTCTGTGCAGGCATTCCTCAAGCAAGAAAAACTGTCATTTTTTCCTATAAATATATATAAAAATACATACATAAAATAAAATTTGTCATAATCTTGGTCATTACTAGACTTTTCACTTGGTAACTTCAGAGAGAGATGATGTCCTAGAGAACATGGCACAGACTGACTCTGACAAGATCTCTGCTAGGCTCCTCACTCTGCCAAAAACTTACCCTTCCTGTTGGTTGGTTTTTAAATTTAAGCAAAATTCCAGTCTCTTCTCTGGACACTGGATTAATATTTTCCTATGTCACAGGATGGCAATAGGATAGAAACCATCTAGAGACCATAGACCTGGAGATCTAAGAATAAGACAGTATTTCTTTGGTCCAAGACAATGAAGAGCCAAAACACACTGGCCTAAAACTGGACATCACCTGCTGAAGAAAGTGTAACATGATGCTCCCCAAGTAGAAACAATCATAAATTACTGAGACATTATGAGATTTCTGTGAACTGTAATCAGAAAATGTCAACCTCAATGGTACTCCAGAGATTTTTTTCCCCCCAGTCAATCTCAGTGGTACTCCAGTGATTTTTTTTTCCCCAGTCAACCTCAGTGGTACTCCAGAGATTTCCCACACACACACACAACTAGAGAGAGGAGGGAAAGAGGTGAGACCCATTTGGTGCAAAGATGCAGGAACCCCTTTCTTGCTGTGTCCATGCAGGTAAGAGGAAGTAGAGAGGGATACATAGTGGCATCTAATGAAGACACAACAAAGAAACTTTTTATAATGAAGGTGGTAAAACATTGGCACAGGTTGCCCAGAGAGGTAGCAGAAGCCTCACCTCTGGAAATGTTCAAGGTCAGGCTGGACAGGCCTCCCAGCAACCCGATCTGGTGAAGCACGTCCCTACTCTCTGCAGGAGGGTTGTACCAAATGACCTTTACAGGTCCCTTCCAACCCCAATGATTCTGATTCTATGATGTCAATAACGGCAGCCTCTTACCTCCAGTGCAGTGGATAATGTATTATAGGCACAAATCCTGTGGAAGATGTTATGATAATGCAAGATTTTGGCATTTGGTATTTGATACTAACTTTAGTAAGGCAGATAAACAGTTACCTGCAAACTCATTAAAGGCAGAGTTCTGAATGAGCAGATGTTTCCATGCAACTTATACATGCCTATTTTTAACATTTACACAGTCATTTTAAACCAGAATTTGAACACCTGTTTTCTTTAATGGAATCCAAAATGGCCAAATAAAGATCTACCTGTAGATCATGCATTTCTTTCATGCTGAATGCTGCTCATATCAGATCTCTCTGCACCTTTGCACTGCATGGTACCAAGTGATTAAATATGGAATTTGAAAGCATGGAGGATTTTAAAGAAAATTAGGCCTTATGAAAGGAAATAACATGTCAGTACCAGCACCAAAATCTTCAACCCATTTTTCTTTCAAGCATAAGCTCTTTGGGACCACACGGATATTGAGTTGAAGGTTTTCTACACAGCCTCTCAAACACAAGAAAGAAAGTGATCCTTCCCACTCAACATAAGAAATCTTTTAGTGAAAAAAAAAAAAAAAACAAACCCCAGAAAACTTCCTGCAGATTTGCATCATATTTTTCCTACTGTCTAGATAAAGAGATTAAGCCAAAGACATATTTTGGGAAATTTTGTCAAGTCACTATGTCAAGAACTTAACTTCCCCATCATATCCTAATTAAGTAGGAACTTTTGACTTCTGTTAAAAGTGAAAAGATTTCTTCTTCTGTAAAGATAGGCTTTATGGCATTACCTTGTAATAACAATGGCCTTTTACCAAAACAAACAGAAAACGTTCTCGTAGTCCATAAAGGAAATCAATGGAAGAGTGACAAAATTCAATCCCGATACCAACAGGCAAACATCCTGGTAGTCTAACATCAAATGAACATACTAAGATACCTGCTAATAAGATTTTGATCTTAACATGCCAGATTTTACATATATACATGTGTGTGCACATATGCTATAATAATATAGATTTCTCTGCCATATGAACACAGTGATCATTGATGCGACTTGTTCACCAAACAGGGAATACATCAAGAGATTTTTCTTTCACTGTGTAAAGGAGATCAACCAACATATTACCAGCCACTGACATCTTCCAGTTGACATTTTCTATGGGAAAAGAGATGGTAAGAGAGCACCATCAAGGAGCTCATCTTCCACATGTCCACATGTGGAAGCTCATGTTCCACATGTCTACATGTGGAAGCTCATCTTCCACATGTCTCAAATTTTAGCACTGATGTTGCCAGCGAGTTCATTCCAGCACCTTATCATTTATGTTCTAAAATGCAGAAACCACAAATACATAAAAAACTCCAAAGAGCTTTCAGGCATGGCTAGTAATTTTGCATATAAAACTGGAACTCTGTAAAGAGGATCATAAAGTTGCCTGAAGTTAAGCATCCAGACTTATTAGTCACATTAGAAAAATTTGGCCCAAATGCCTGGGTGGTGCCTTTAATCATCAGTATTAGCAATGAAATAACTTAGAGATGTTTGTCAGGACTGAGAGACTTGGTGTACACATTTACCAACTATTCCAAAAGCAGTTATTAACCTAAGAACCTACAAGTCATTGGCACTCATCTGCTCCAGCCTTACACACAAAATGCATCCATTCATCTTGAAATAGGGATGATGGCAATAATCTGCTTCAGGACTCACAAATTTCCAGGGCAATTCAGTTACCTTTCCATGCTGCTTCATACGTTTGATTAGGCATTTCTTGGTATGAAATCAATGAAGAACATTTGAACACCAACATGAAAATAAGATATCAATATATCAGAAACAAACCACAGCTACTAAAGCTGCAGTCATACTGCAGAGTGCTGCTTTGAAAAGAAACAGCCCCACCTTTACTTCTTTCCTGATTCAAATACTCGTGCTGGAGAATGGGGAGCTAATCAAGGCTAAAATAGGAAAGATTATCTGTTAGTTTGAGTTAATTCACCAGCACAGTCTGTCATAATACTACTCAATTTTTTGGGGTAGCACAAGTCAGAGGAAAGTCCTGCATCTCTTTTCTTATATCATCACCTTGCTCCATCTCCACAGTAAAGTGACTTAACTGGTTAATTCAGATGGAAATGCATCTGGGAGTGGAATTAAAAAAAAAAAAAAAAAAAAAAGAAAGTATTTTTCTGTCCAGTTGGCAAAGTAAAAAGCTCACCTCAGGCTCATGCAAGCCTAAGAGTGTAGGAAAGATGAGGGCAGAGATGCATTACTCTCTGAGCACCAGATCTTCGCTGAGGGTATAAGGTGCAGCTTTGGCTTCCAACAATGCTCTAGGACACTGGACAATGAGATTAACACTTCCAAATACTTACTAGTGGTGGTCCTCATTATAATACTTTTTAGAATCTAATGCAATGTTTATGAAGCCCAACTACCAGGGATTCTTAAAATGACACACCCAGCTTCCTGCTGAAGACAGAAAACCAGCATTGGCAGATTGTTATCAGCTACACTCACCGCCACTCTCCCTGACCTGACAAAATATCAGTCCTACAGTTGTGCTGCATACAGCAAACAAAAGCCTGTATCTGTCTAAATACAAAAAGGAAGACTTTATCTTGGCTTTGACTTTTTAGTAGTGGCTCAACAGTTTTTGTGGGTGACATACATACATGAATAAATGCATGTGCATAGTGATGTGATGCTAATGTGTCTGAAGCTGTTATGTAGACTTTGGATAGAGAGTAAAAACAACCACAGAAGCATCTTTAGGAAGTGATCGAGCAAGAATGTGTGTGAGAACCAGGCAACTCTATACGAGCAGGGCAGCTTTGGTTCACTCACTTTGGTCTTGCTCTGAATTGCCTGTGATTGAGCCTCTCCCCTGAAATCTGCAGTGCAGAGTGTGACAGGAAAATCATCAGGATACAGCCAGGGATAGAAAACCTCCCTAACAAAATTTGGACAAACCTACACTCCTTTCTGTTTTTCTTTTTATTGCCTCTGGGTAGTACAATCTGTAACAGAATCAGGAAATAGCCCCAAAGAACACATGCAGGTATAGAGGTTTTCTCTCTGAAAGGCACATTTTTGACTTCTAAAAAATGAAATTATTAGCAAAGACAAGGTAATTAGGCAATGACAATTCATAGAGTACAACCAATCAATAACAGAGTACATTAGCAAGACTGACAGAGGTGTGAAGCTGATGGGTTATAAATGGCTCTATACTGACCTGTAAAAATGCAGCGTTTCCCTAACATTCGGCACAATAAAATGCTATATAAGCAAGCCAACCTGAAATGACACCTAGTATTATAAATGGCCTAATCTATATGTTAATACTGTTGTATCACATAACTGCAGCAAGACTAAGATAACAATATGACTTTGGGGTTTCTATGGCTACATCCTGGGCTAACGTGCCTGAAAGGGCTTGCTGCTGACACCACACAAGCTTTCTGAGTGCTTCTCTTTGGTTATTTATGATATGATTTATGATAACGACAACATCTCCTATTTTCTCCCCTCGTCAGATACAATAAATTGCCATCGTTAATCACCGTTCTTGCTTCAGCTATGATTACAATAGTATAATAGGGCCTGGCTATGGTAATACTGTGTTTTAAGGTGGTTTCCCCCCCCCACCTCCCACCCCCCTTTAAAGAAATAGGCACAAGTAGATCTTTCTAGATGATGTCAGTACCTGTAGTATTTTAATAATCTTCCTGGGAACATTTCTGGATGAGAATTTCTGTTACAACTAAGATTTGGCACTGCTCCTCTTTGCAAAGATCAAATTTATGATCTAAAGACTCAAAATCCACATGGTATTACCTGTATCTAACAATTCTCCAATATAATACGAGGAGCTTATATGTATTTGTCTTGACAAAAGGAAAGCAGATGGTCAGCCTTTTCACTTTACACCTCTACATCTAATCTTCTGGGCTGAGCTTCCCAAACTAAGAAATCACAAACCTTACTAAAACAAAAAATGCTGAACCTATATAAACATTTGGAAAGGTTTTACAGTGCCTTTCTTTTTATATGTTACAGTCTTGTATAAGAAAATACACTGTTCTACCTGCAGTAAGATCCTGTGCTAGAAAACCCCAGACTTTTACAAACACCTTAGGAAGCAACAGTTTCAAGGTCCAGCCTGACAGGGTGCTCGACCATCTCATTTAAACTATATTCTTACCCTAAAAGGTTGAACCTAAAAGGTTGAACTAGATGATCCTTGAGGTCCCTTTCAATGAATTTCCTAGCAGAAGAACAAACACAATTGGGATTGCCATTGGGATACCTGTACTTCTGCCTCACCTTTTTACCTGGCATTTCACAATCTCAGTCCATCACAGATTTGCAGCATATATGCATTTGGATAATTGGATTCAGAAATGCAATTGAAATAGCAAGTCCCTGAAATACTAAGTCACAATAATCCCACAGATATAAAATATTTCTTTTATTCGTATTACTTTAGCCCTTGCCCTTTCTTCTTAAAATTTAAATTTAAAATTTAAACCCCAAAAGCTTTGCTTTTGGTGTAACGTACCCATAGCAGTAGGACTGAGGTTTAGGGCACTGGTGCAATATTTAAGAGTTGGATTTCTTATCCTCAGGAGTCTCAGAGACAGCAGGTAAGAGGCAGACATGATGACACAATGTGGTATTTTGAATTGTATTAAGAAATGTGTTTCTATTTGTATGTTGGTATAAATGGAGTACATGCCCTTCGATCCAGTGATCATTGTGACCCAACTCATTACTGATTTTGTGGCAAAGACAGAAGAGATGGGAGGGGAAACAGTGGCAATAATGATCAGCACAAGGAAGATGTTTGATGTGTAAGTGGTAGAAATGGGAACATGAAGACAGTGGTCTCCTATCAAGTGATTAGCTCATCTCAGAGTTCAGAGGACAAATATGGAGATTGCTGTGCTAGGTCTGGTACAAAATCCACGTGGAGAGAAAGCATCTCTGCCGGAAAAGGTCTGCAATCAGCTACAATTACCTGTGTCTGCCTGCAACTCACTTTACTCCTTCAAAAGCAAACCTGGGCTATTTTGGGTATTAATCTGTTATGTAATTGCTCACATGATGGAGCTTCAGCAAAAATGCATTACCAGAAGGAAGCTTTGGCTCAACACAACTTAAAGACCGTCATCACAGGCCTTTAGTGGTCTTTCAGTTCCTGGAAGGGGCCTACAAGAAAACTAGGGAGGGACTTTTTACAAGGGCTTGCAGTGACAGGATGAGAGAGAAAGGCTTTAAGTTGAAAGTGGGTAGGTTTAGACTGGATGTTAAAAAGAAATCCTTTACGGTGAGAGCGGTGAGACACTGGAACAGGTTGCGCAGGAAAGTTGTGGATATACCCTCCCAGGAGGTGCTCAGCACCAGGATGGACAGAACATTGAGCAACCTGATCTAGTGGAAGGTGTCTCTGCCAGTGGCAGGGGGAAGGGGTTGGAACTATAAGGTCCCTTCCAACCTAAACCACTTTGACTACTCCTGCTACGCAGGACAAAGATGCAACTTTGCCATTGTAAAAAGGCTGTGAGTGTTTATATCACCTTCAAATAACTCCTGAGTTCAACAGCTCATCTGGCCATTAATTGCCTTTCCTCTCCTCTTCCTACTGCATGTTACTTGTGATTGCAAGGGCACGTTCAAAACCAAATGATAAGCTGCTCAGGGCAAGAACCATATCTGTATTTTACAAAGTGCTTTGGTTACTTCTGGGCACTATAAAAAAATCCAACATAATAGAGCATGCAGTTAGAGACTTTTCCACCTACTTGATTGTCTTCATTGGATAAGGAAGAGAAATTAAGTATTTTCTCTGCAATAAAATATCTTTTTTATAGAAGTGAAAAACACTGGGGGAAGGACAAATCTATTTTCAGTATGTGAACTGCAAAGTACAAAAATCTCAACCAGATCCTGTGCTCTACAATAACCTGACAAAATTCTGTCTATGCTGTTAGGCAAAACCCTTATCTGTGCTGTTATCCATGTTGACACAAATCAACAAACCAAATAATAATAAAAAAACCCAATACATAAGTCTGGCCATTGATTGGAAAGTCCTGTTAATGCAAACTGAGTTACTACATCTTCAAAGTGAAATAAACCCTATGTGTTCACCCTTTCTCTTAATACATGTAAACACATCATATCCAGAAGAGTTTACCAGCTATTCCAGCTGTTTGGGACAAGTACATCAGCTCAATTCTTTAAGGATACCAGCAGCAAAGAAATGCTTTTGCCATCCAGAGCAAACACAGTTCTAGCTTAGGACTTTCTTCTGGACATCATCCAAAGCCTTCATAAATATGTGCTGACAAGGCACACCCTGGGACTTCTGTGCTCTGAGTTGGCAGTGATGTATTTTGGTACATACGTGAAACCCCACATTTGCTGGGAAGAATTCTGAGCTACGATACGAAACCCATAACAAATATAATCTTCTTGATCTAGCAGAGAAGGAAATCACTGATGATAAGGTTTTAATAAAGCTTGACAAGCCTCAAAATTAAATTTGCTGAGAAGGGTTCACCCCCGAAACAGATACTTTCCAGCGGTCTTCACCAAAAAAAAGCCAAAGAAAGACTTAAAGAGAGGAAAATGTTGACTTTAAGAGGGTTTTTTCCTTTCAGCTACAAATCCAATTAGTGACTCTCTTTGTCTTTCAGCCTTTCTGCTTTATTTTGTATGGGAGCACACGTGTGTCCCTGGCTCTCACTGTAACCCTGCCCTGGAAAAAGGTGCCCATAGGCAGAGAGAAAACTAATCAGGGCAGCGATCACCTACACAGCAGCACTTTGCTCAGCAGCCATTTGAAACTGGATCGGACAGCCCCACGCTACGGTGGGCTCAAAATGCTGCTGTCAGCATTGCTGGAATAAAAGTGCTAGAAGAGCATAGGGTGACTGTGCTGAGTAATAATTCTGTGGGCAGCTTTCCACTCCTGCAAGGAGCCCAGAGCAGGAGGCTGCAGGAAAATTTAAACCACATCCAATTTAGAGCCTCTGCTTTTTTTTTTTTTTTTTTTTTTTTCCCAGCAACCTTATAATTTTTCAGGGACAGCTGCTTAAATCTATGGCTTCATTTCATAGGACCTCATGGATCACAGCAACATCTTCAAATAAATCTTGCTTCCAAGGGAGTTCAGAGGATAAAAGCAGACCAAAGGAGTCTGCTGGATGCTCTCACAGGAGCTTTTTCTGAGGACAACTGAAAGACCTCGTGGTCTTTGCAAAGCCACAACCATGATGCAAAGTGTGCTTCTGCAGTGGCTGCAAGTCTTGTAGGATGATTAAGCTGAGCAAAAAAACCCAGAGAAAAATAATAAATGAGAGATTCAAGATACCAGGGCCCTGCATGGACCACAATAATCTGCATGAACATGTATGCCCTCCATGTACACTAGGAGAGCTGAGTATGAAGGTGAAATGGGCCTCTCACTACAAGAAGGACACTGAGGTACTGAAGCATTTCCAAAGAAGGGCAAGGAAGCTGGTGAAGCTTGTGAGGTGCAGCTGAGGGAACTGAGATCGCTTAGCCTGGAGAAAAGGAGTCTTGAGGGAGGGTCTCTTCTTCCACGTAACAAGTGTTAGGACAAGAAGAAACAGCTCCAAGTTACTCTAAGAGAGGTTTAGGTTGGACATTAGGAACAATTTCTACCCGCAAAGGGTTGCCAAGCGTTGGAACAGGTTGCCCAGGGAAATGGGAAAGTCACATCTCTGGAAGGATTTAATAAGATATATAGACGTGGCACCTTGGGACATGGCTTAGTGGTGGACTTGGCAGTGGTAGGGTAATGGTTGGACTTGATCTCAAAAGTATTTTCCAACCTAAATGATTCTACGATTCTATAATTTGTGATACACTCTTTTTGGCATCCCTTACAACAGATACAAAATAACAGAGGATGTTTTTTGTGGGAATGTTAGGGGGGGTTCAAAATGTTGTCTCTGTTTAAGAAACAGTCCAAATGATATTTTAACATAAAAAAAAAAAATCAGGTCCACCAATGATCTCAAAGCCAATGCCATGCAATGTTGCACTTTACACTCGACTCATTCTTGAGCATGCAGCAGCCTTCATTTTGATGCAAGGTCTGCCCCAGTGCTCCCAACGACCTTGGCAAAATTCTTACAACGCAACAAAAACGGAACCAAAAAACACACCAAAAAAACTCCCTTCAGGACCTCAGGCTCTAAAGCTATTTTAGAATTAGCTTTGAATAATTGTCCCACAATAGGAGTTTTCTTGATTAATTGCTTCAGATAAGGCCTCCTTTTCCTTGCTGGCCTCCAGTGACTCCCTCTACTTCCCATAATGACTTTTGTCTCAGTCTCCTGTTCACTGGGAACTGCTATGAGAAAAATCAGAGATACACCAACTCCATTACCTGAGGATTAGCAGGGAGATAACCCTATGTGTTCCATTACTGACCATTATTTGAGTAATTATTCAATCAAGTTTAGACCATGTGAAAGATGCACTAATTGTTTTGCAAAGCCTGCCCAAGCTGTGTATCTGAGGGATGCAACTTGTGTCCTTTAACGAAACAAAAATGATGTGCTGATTGCAAAGGAAAATGAGAAGTGGGTTTGTATCGAACTCTGCTTTAAAAAGCAAAAAAAAAAACCCCAAAACTTAATTAGGCTTAACTAGGAGTTAAGGATCTATTTTGATGAAGTTTCTGCCCAAGCTGGATTGTATCCATGCCCGATTACAGAAATTTTGCAGGATATTGCTTTTCCATCTGAATTATTTTTAAAAATGGTGCTTGCTTGTTAGGCTTCTAGCAGTTTGAGATAAGCATCCTGAATACAGGGAAAACAGGGAGAAACAAACAAAGAGCCAGGAACCAGCAGACTTAATTTAAACAAGAAATTTATGCACACACATCAGTCTCAGACTCTGAGGGCTTGATACTCTGATTTAAACTCAATTAATGTCTTTTAGGCAAGTAATATTTTTCTTGGGCACAGGGGAGTAGTGAAAAAACCCAATGAAAACAAATTTAGTGAAGAAATTGGCTTCAGCAGGCACTTTTACATAACATTAACTTTCCACTCTGACATTAAAAAGAAAACAACAACAACTTCATTTTAGAGTTGTAATATTCCCATGTAATAATATCCCATGTAGCTTCATGAACCTGAAACTGGTATGCTACCAGGTGACTTCCTGCTGAGAGAGAACTGAAATTCTCAGGGACACCAGTTGATGCTCCACAAAGACTCCCACAGAAGCCACAAATTAAAGACAACTTCTTCATCTCCATGCATAAAACATTTTCAGCTGATGCAAGACTATTTATTTCACAGAATCCTAGAATCATTAATGTTGGAAAATACCTCCAAGTCTAACCTTCTACTGAACACCTCCATGACCACTAGCCCATGTCCCAAAGTGCCACATTTACTCGTTTTTTTGAACGCCTCTAGGCATGGTGACTCCACCGTCTCCCTTGATCTTCTTGTCACACTTCCTAAATTTGTGTCCTTGAAGCTGCCAAGCAAAGTGTACAGCCTTTTAAAGGCCCATCAAACTTTCAGCTCCAGCAGATCTCATGTAATACCTCTTATAGATTATTTTCTAGACGTAGTTTCCTCACAATTCTAAGTGCCACTCTGGTAGATGAATATAACAGGTCCTTGCTGGCATCTGGAGCAGTAGCTTGGCAATTTTTAACCTAGGTGGTCTGACTGTCTTCCAGCTCTTGGTTAATGAAGATAAAGTTTCCACGTGGCTTTCTATAAACTCAGACCTTTGCCACCTCAGCCTTCATGAGTTTTGGGGGTGTGTGGAAGGGAGATTTATCTGTGGGAGTGCACACAAACTGTTGGCGTTCTCCGGATTTAGGCAGAATGAAGTGTGCTCAGCCGTGGCGAGGGAGCTCCTTCCAAGCTAGGATTAAAGGCAGTGGTAGGAAAGCTTGGCTTTTAATGGATAAATTGTTGCAGAGTACGCTCAGCCAAACACCTCTGCTGATGAACAGGACTTGAAATTTGGTGTGGAGGGGGATTATCTTCCTGCCATAGCATGTAACTTTTAAGAACACCTCCCTATTAATCTAGTTACGTGCCAAATAGAAATCATCAGTTTGACCCAAATCCTATTAGCAACAACAACCTGTCATTACCTCCTCTCCCCAAAATGAAGTAAGCTCTGGGATGTGTTACAGAGAAACAAACTGAAATGTGGGAGGTTTTTCTGCATTAATTTTTCCCAAAATTGCAAATTCATGGGGCAGGCACCTGAATTCTGTTTGTAAAGCACTGCCTTCAACTACATTGGTGTACAAATAAATCATGAACATACACAACACTGAAGATTTTATTTCCCATTTCCTTGTTCTTTGTTTCTTCTTTTTGTTCTGATTCTCTGTTTTCTCTCATCCTTGTATTTTTCCTCCTTTTGTTTGGTCTTCACTGCCTGTCCCTTTCAAACCCAGAAAATGGTAGTTTTTCTATATTATGGTTTGTCTGCCTTTTCCTGTCTCTTACTTTAAGCTTTCTCTTTTGGTCTTAGTTAACAGACAATTAACTAGAAGATGGAAGAGCACATTTGCTTTTCATGTCACTAAGGATATTTTCATAAAGGGGACTGGTGGCCAAAGACAAGACTGAATCAAAGGGTAAAGGACAAAAACTATCCAGGAGGTCCATGAAACATGGAACTGTAAGAAGTAGTAAGAAGAAGGAGGAGATAGAGAGGACTTACACTGAATAAGCATTTCAGTGGAAAAATGAGGACGATGGGACAAATAAGGATGTTTGGATGCATTGTTAAAGTGGTTATGGAACAAGTCAGAATGTGAATAGGCAGCTGTTGCTTGCTGGTTTAGTTTCTCTATCAGATGATGCTAAATTCTTCAAGTTTTGGTCCTCAAACACCTGTTTAGGAAGACTCTCTTCACTCTTGAGTTCCTCCATCTCATATCTATCCCTGTATATACTGTGGCTTGACTTCTTGTGCACATCCAGAAAAAGAAAAAATGCTCAAGGATGCTCTCAGTAAGAAGCTGTTCAGATGTGATGTATCTCAGCAATTATTAAAAAACAATTACACCTCATAGTCTCCTGAAGCATTCATTAAATATCTAAATCCCTTCTGAAAGTAACCTTTAGATACATAACTTTTGTAGATCCTGTTTTATTATCCATGCTATAGTAGGACCAGAAATAGCTGAAGAATCCCAGTGTGCTTCACTATGTTATAGATTGTTTTGCTTAAAATGCTGAATTCAGTGTCACCATGCCAATCCTCAAGAATACATCTGTCTAGCACACTATAGCTAGGTTCATTTAACCTAAAATTTCTTGGGCTTTTCTGGTTTCCAATATAATGCTCAAAAGATGATGTAGCTTACAACGATCAGCAGCCTGGGACATGAGGCACTGACACCACCTAATGCAGACTATCTTAGAATGTGGTTGCACGTTACCCTGGTTTCAAGTACAGTCTTGCTCTGACATTCATCCCATGGCATCCAGTGGCTGTGCAGCCCCAGGGTAGATCAGTTCAGTGAGTTGAAGAAAAAAACAAATTCTCTTCTCCTTCATCCCTGAAAAGAACAACTTTTAGTCTAACCAACATGTTTAATTAACTCAAAGGAACAGGGGAGAAATGGCCAGCCAGAGATGAGAGCATGCCTGCTCCTCTTGGCAGTCTCTCACAGCTACAGCTGATAAACCTTCCACCTAGTAGTCTATACCAGACATAGGGTATCAATACTCAGCAGAATGGCACATGATAAACACGATGTTCCAGGTCGGTATATCAGAGTAAACCTATATGATTTCCGTTGTTAGCTTTGCTTTTTGGATTTTAGTAGAGTTAAGAACCCATTCAAGTGAGCTGGGACTTCCTTCATCTTTGCTTATGGGTAAACACAGACACTTTTACACCAGCAATTCAGCCTCTTGTGGCAGACAAAGACCAGGAGGCGACCTATTCAGATCTCTTACTTTGCAGTAGGACAGAAGATTATTTTCCAAACTGGGACACGAGTTTTATTTCTTTTTCCTGAATGGGATCTTGACTCAGCAGAGACCACTCCTTGTTTCATCTTCTAGATTTTGTTTTGTTTCCTTCTCATTACACCCTATTATTCCCCAATAAAGTGGAGGAAAGAGAACCCCCTCTTCTCTCCTTCCCACCAAGAACTGCCATTACTCCAAGCTGAAAGATAGACAGCAGAAGAATTTCAGATAGTCTCTACAAGCCTCTGTTAAAGATGAAACAGCATTGTAATGTACAAAAAGGACTTGTCGCCACATTCCTCACCTCCCCAGGAAGCTAAAGAACCTTTAACAAAGTGTTTCAGATCCACAAATATTAGAGTTTGTTTCAAGTTTTTCGTAAGACCCTAGCAGACATCAGATCCTTGTTTTATTTCTGAACTTCTCCCCCTTCTCCACCATTTCTGAACTAGAGACACAAACACAAAATATCGGTGTACTTTGTTTACACCCAGGAACTCATTAAGTTCGATCAGAATGACCTCCAGAACCATGGATAAAGTAACAAGAAAAATAAAGCATTGGGATTTTTAATACAGTAACTACTTGCTTCCCTTTGCCATAAAGTTTTTATGGGTCACACAGATACATCAGCTGCTGTGGGATAAGTATTTTGTGCTCCAGCTGTTAAAGGTCTCCTACAAAAATCTAAGATTTACTCAGCTATCTGCACAGAAAGCTGTTTATAAAACCTAGGTGCCTTTTGCAGAGAAAGAACTCCAACTATAAAATTTACAAACAACAACAAGGACACCTCCCTAATCCTCAGAGTAAGAAAGGTGTTGTCAGGACTTGCATCTATACCTTAGAGAAGGAAAAAAAAAAAAAAAAAAAAAGGGCAGTTAAAGTAAAAAGTAAAAATACAAGGAATTGGCAGGAGAAAAGTCAGGACACATGGAAATACACTATACCACCACAAGACATTATTACCCTCAACATATACCAGCCATGCTAACAGAGGGGGGCAGAAAACATCATTTATCCTAAGCTATATGATTAGTAAGATCTATGACTGTTCAAGAATAGCAGGTATTTAGAGACACGAGATACCTGATACAGAATAAAAGTCTAAATTCATTCTTGCTCAGGAATAATATTTTTGCTAAGTCACTGTTTTGGGAATTTTGTATTACCAAGACCAGGTATTTCAGGACAAGCTGCTCATAGGGCAGATATAAAATTTTACAGATTTGTCATCTGAAGATGACAAAGAATTTGCACAGACAAATAAAATGAGGAGTCTCACCTTACAGAGGAAAAAAATGGGGCTCAGAAAGGATAAACTATTCATGACCACTGTTACACAAAATACTAGTGGCAGAGGTAAAAATTAGAAGTGTAAGATAAGTCTGGAAATCTAACACCTACCAGTTCACCTTCTGCTTAAGAGAAAGTGTAATCTGGCTAATCAGATATTTTTATACTGTCAGAAAGGGAAAAAAATCTGTCACACCTTGAAATAGGTGAAGTGCCTTAAAAAACGAGAAGTGTTGTTTGTTTATCTGCGCTATGATCCTGCATCTCTCCTGGGGAGATGTGAGCTCCTTCTGCCTCTGACACCATTACTAGTTTCTTCTGGTAGAAATAATAGTTTAATCCTTTAAAATTCATTAGGCACTTTGGCCACCGGGCTGTGACTGGTTTGGGAATGATCATTGCATGGTGGCTGATTTCCCTTTCAGAAAAGACATTTCTTGAAAGAAATCACAGAAGGGCTGTGAGATTTTAACATCCACTTTTTGTACCACATTCTTCTCCCTGCCTCCACCCCCTGCCCAGTAAGGATTAGGATGGGGAGAGGGCTGAATTATCTCTGGAGAACTATAAAAGATAGAATTGATTTTTGGTAAGAACTCCAAGGAAGTTCTTAATACCACCTTATCTTTGGGAGTAATACAGAAATGTTCCTCCGCTGAGTGAGCGCCTATCTTGGAAGCTATCCCTGCCAACGTTATCTCTACAGAAAAGCAGCTTTGAAGGATAGAAAATAATATATGTTCCCCATTGGTTGAAACAGAATTGTGTCAAAACTTGTAATACAGAGTTTAAGCTCAACACTAGGTATTTCCATAACTTAGGGGAATTCAACAAGTTCACAGCTGTGACGCCAGCACGAGGCCAAGATAAGATTTGCCCATCTCGTGTAATGAAATATATCTTCAGAGCACCTGCACAAACGTGATGATGTGACAGCATCACAGTCTTGCATGTTAATATTTCTCTTGCAGTGTGAATCTGTGAAGAAGCTTTAAATAAAATATAAAAATCCATCGCCTTTATGTACGTTCTGATGAAAGGCAGCAAAGTCTAGGTTTATAGTGCTGGTTGACAGCTGGTCAAACAGGAGCCATCAGTGTGCTCGGGTGGCCAAGAAGGCCAGAAGCATTCTGGAATGGTGTGGCCAGCGAGAGTAAGGAAGTGATCATGCCTCTGTGCTCAGCACTTATATGAGTTTACACCTTGAATCTCGGTCTCAGTTTTGGGCCCCTCACTACAAGAAGGACATTGGGGTGCTGGAGCATGTCTAAAGAAGGGCAACGAAGCTGGTAAAGGGCCTAGAGAACAAATCTTAAGCAACTGAAGACATTAGGATTGGTTAGTCTGGAGGCTGAGGGGAGACCTCGTTACTCTCTACAACTACCTAAAAGCAGGTTATAGTGAGGTAGGGGTTGGTCTCTTCACCCTAGTATCATGTGAAATACTGAGAGGAAATGGTCTCAAATTACACCAGGGGAAGTTTAGATTGTATATTAGGAAAAAATTATTTAGTGAAAGAGTGGTCAGGCATTGGAACAGGCCACCTGAAGAGATGGTGATGTCGCTGTCTCTGGAGGTGTCTAAAACACATATAGACATGGCACTTTGGGACATGGTTTAATGGCCATGGTGGTGTTAGGTCAGAGGTTGAACTCAACTATCTTAGAGATCTTTTCCAACCAAAACAATTCTATGATTCTATAAAGTGAAGTCATCTCCTGTTAGACTAGTAAGAGAAGGAAATAAAATAGACATTTTGGATGCACCACCTATTTGTCAGAATAGAGGTTTGTGTGCTTCAAAGTTTTTTGGTCTAACAGGTCTAAAATGAAATACTACCTCCTCCTCCCAACTGTCTGATCCTGGCTGCAACGCTAATATTTGGACTGTCCCACCCCTAATAACTTAGAAGCTGGGTAGGAGGACTGACCTGAGTGCTTAGGTCAAATGGTAGATTTTCTAAGAAACAGAAGCTTGTGATTCAAAAGTTGGTGTTTCTAAGCCAAGCTCATTTAAATGTGCAAGAACCTCTGAGTGTCAATTTCTTGTCAGTCCAGGTTTACACCTCTGTGTATATAAAACCTTCCCCCTGATTTTCAGCCCTCAACAACTAGCAAAAATGCAGCCAGAAAGCATCTTGCCGCTCCTTTAAAGACAATTCTCTGTTGCATCCGAGCAGTGACTCCCAAGAAAAAGAACTTTTTGGTCGTTTGCCGAAGCCAATAATTCTGTTCCTTGGACTCCCAAGATTTCTGCTATCTGATGGAATATTTAAGCAGAGACTTCATTCTCCCGGCAGAGTGCCGACAGCTCAGCCACTCCACTCTGGTGTTCAATGAGCTCTTGTGTTCTATTACAGAAGAAATGCGATTTTCTGCCCAGCTGGAAAATGATACTTCTTCCTAGTGCAGAGATTTGTACCCCACTCTAACCCCTCTAAATAGGTCACAGTCACATTTTCACAGTACTACCAATATATCCCTGCAGAAAATGCAAAAGCTTATTGCACCCAGGGCAAAGACTATCTTTGCGTAGAATACTGCAGACTGTCTCCTTAGTGAGGGAAAATAAATAAATCAAACTAAGGAACACATTACATCTTTCTATAAAACCTCTTCCTCTGATCTGATGGGTTGGAATAGCCTTCCTGTATCTCTTCCTTTCATCAACTTCCCTATTTCAAGCAGGTTTCAAGGGCCCACTCTACCAGTGACCAGCTTGGTGGTGCTTGACAAGACAACTCTGTGCCTTACTCCCACCCTCCATCAAATGAGGGATCATTGGTATTTTCTCTCAAATGTTTTGAGCTCTCTGAGTCCACCAGGAAGCCTTATTTATTCCTTTGCCTGTCCCAAATGAAACAAGCTCTGCTGATCCAACTGGGCAGGGTGCTTAAGCGTTGCTGTTCTACATGGTGCAAGTCTGCCCAAAAAGTGGAGACATTCCAAAATATTAGGAGTTTGAAGTCTAGTAAGAAGTCTTGAGGAAACAAAATGTGTGATATGTAGCTTAATTTCTTCAGATGTTTTCTGTGCACACTTTTCTTACGTTGTCAAATACAGTAATTAATCACTGGTTAAGGAGCACATGTTGTTCCCAGCTACCCTGGTGTAAATCTGGACTAAGCTTAAAAAAGCCAAGACACTTAAACCCTCCATTTGAGCGGACCGAAACTTTCAGTGTCAAAATACATTTGAGGCAAAATGAATCAAAACGTGGAGAAAGGGGATGCTCAGAATTGATTTTTCCAACAAGGCATTTACAGACACTCCAAACACGATCTCCACTTCAAACATAAAATAGTCATTGTGCTGATTTGTTATAGTACGACTTGCTAACGTATTTGATTCCACATTATCTCAAAACTCCTACTTATCCAAGTTCTCATCTTCTTAATGGAAGGGAACGTACAAAAGTGGAGCACTCACTTTAACACACAATATATTATCTATACAAATTGGTACTCATTCAACAGACAAACTTAAAAACCAAATTATGGTTGACTATCAATTTGATACTCTGCAGCAGAAAACACCACTTAAAACCTGATAGCTTATAAAGCCTTTCAGCAACATTACTTGGCGTTACAAAAAAACAGAGCTTGACTACGTGCTACAACTCAGTAGAAAGCTCCCACGAGAAGAAACTTTTCGCTGGTTGGTTGTGGCAGCTGAGACCTTACCAAACAGAAAGCAAATACTCTACTGTAGGCTAGAATATCAACATTGCAAAAATGTTTCTTGGCATAATACCTTGCTGCTGTGTCAAAAGTAGAGATATCTGCTGAAGCAACACGCTGAGAATCTCAAAGGAAATAGTTTGGCAACCCTGTACCTAAGACACCAATCTGGCGGCCACTGAATTTGAACTTTTATTGTTGCTTTACCACAGCTGCCTAAAAGCTAAGCTGCCCACAAAATAACTTGTGCTTGTTTGAGGCTAATTGGAATATTTTAATGGAGAAAATTATATTATAGGCTGTGAAAGGAAAATAATGGTGATGTCTACTTCACTCATAGGCTTGCTGAGATGTCTAAGAACAAGAACACAAACACAGATGAGACACTCTCACAGTCTCTCTCATTCTCTCTCTGGGAGCTAGTGGGTCCTCTCTGCTGAATAATCTAACTAACCACTCTGCTTCTAACCTCCCTGGCCGATCCTTCAAACTCACCTTGCATGTAAGGCAAAGCCTAGGGTAAGGTAGAGGGATGAGGAGAAGGTGGAAGGGTGGTTGGGAGCCCCTCCTGGGGACTCTGATTTCTGGGAGGGGTGTTGTGTTTCTGTATTACCTTTAACTTGTATATTTCTGTAACTATTCCTGTCTATTGTGTATATATCTGCTTGTATATTGTGCTAAGCTGTAAATAGAGCTTCAGTCCTTAACTTCCAGCCAGCTGAGCCTAGTCTGGGTGATTTTCTAAAGTGTGGGGGAGCGGGGAACTCCCAAACCATCACATAACTATAGATCCTTGGCTCAATTTCCACAATTTTAGAGATTGCATAATCCACCTGAGAACAGTGAATTGGAAGCTCAACATGGGAACACAATTTGCCAAACATGCTTAGATGTGCCCATGTGCAACAATGCAAATTGCTTTTCCACTTTTCCAGACTTTCTCCATTTAACACAGAAGCTAGAGGCATTTCTATCTATTTAGGTATTTCACAGAATTGTTTCAGTTGGAAAAGACCTCTGAGATCATTGAGACCTAACACCACCATGGCCATTTAAAACCATTTCTAGGTGGTTATAAATAATACTTTCTAAAGTTCATAGTTTTGAACTCAGGCGTATATCCTCAAGAGCACTTCAGTAATTTAAGAATCCAAACAGCTTTCAGCAGAAATAGTAAATTTTTACTTCTTAACCATTCAGAAGAGCCTACCTTAATTTGCCACCTCCTGTAATTAAAATCTGTTAGGAGTCCTAACCTGCGATCAGAATTCTGCAACAAAATGGTAAACCTCTCATCTCACTCTACGGCTTTTCATCAGGGTATTTGTCAGATCTTAGTTGTACAGCACCAGACATGCCATTAACAACCCAGCACACAGAACAGTGTACTGAATAAAAATTCAGGTCCACGGTACAGTGACAGATACTTGGATGCTACTGGGCAGTTCATTTTATAAACAGAAGCATTTCTCTTGAAAGTTCAGTAGGGTTGAAAGCCAAAATAGTGATACTGCATCAGGGATTTATCATCTAATAATAAAGGAGAGTTTGTTCCTCTGGATCTCGTCCTAATAAGTAGAGTCTCATGCTGAAAGAACAAATTCAGTACGTATGCAGCTTTTCAATTGTACGTTTTATATTAAAGAAAACAATTTAAATTTTGAGGACAAGCAAATTGTCTTGAAACTGAAGTCCTGCCTAAGCTCAAGGCCAAGCTATAAAAGAATATGTAAAATTATTAAAAAGCCTTCAATTATTACTACAGCTGTAACACTCACAACAGTTTTAACTCAGGGTGCCTACACGTTTTAATTATAAACTCCACTTTCAGCAGGTTATAGCCTTCCTATCATGCCAAAATGTATCAGGTCCGGTCTGTCACAGCCTTTAAAAATGTTCATGTCATACTGCTCACTCCAGCTGACATCATGGGAAAGAAGAGCAAAACTAAAGGTAACTGTAGTTCTGCTGCCCCATGGTTGACAGAGAAGAGGTGGAAGCCACGTGAGCAACATCTGTTACTGATGCTTTGGAGTTTTTTGGTGAAAACTAGGTATGATATCATTGAATTCACTGAAAGTACAAAATAATGAAAGTAAGACTATTTATGGCTGTAAAAGCATTATGAAACAGAGGGACACTATCCCTCAAGAGCTGTGCTGTGCCAGGCACACATCTAAATTAATTTGCCCTGCTTCCAAAAGAACAAATTAAATTTCCTTCTTAAATAAATCAAGGCTTTTAGATCTTTACATAACTCCTTACCAAGTGAAAATGAACAAAACTGGACTCTGCAGAAATTATCAGGGATGGCATCTTCTGAACCTCAATTTTCTACTCATGGACTTCCCTGCAGTAGTAAATCCCCTTCTCCCTACACGCAAGATTTGATGCAAGGCACAATTCTGGCCTCGTACAGGATAGTCCCATTTGCTAGTCTGCAGCCAAAATTAATCTTCTGTATGTATTTTTTTTTCCTTTTAAATATCCAACAAATTTTACATTAAACCATCTTGAGACAGTGACAGAGATGTCTGCTAACTCTCAAAAGACTAGGAACACCTTGAGTCAAGTTACATATCCTTGGGTATGAGCCCAGCTGATGATCTGCTGGTTGTGGATGTCCTGCCAGAAGAGAAAAACTAATCTGCTCTCCACTGTTCTACAGCAGCATGTCTGGGGAGCACTTGGAAAAATTGGAGCAGGCTGAATGACTTGCTCTGGCCAAGGCATCTTGCTCCTGTTCTTTTCTTTTCCCAGGTCTGCCCAGAAACAAGCATGGATTTCCCCTGTACACAGGACGGGCTGCAAAGGCAGTCAGCTTTAAACTGGAAAGCACTGGAAGAATTTGGCACAGTTTGCTTGTACTGCTTCAGCAGTAGGTTCTTCATGAGACATACGCTGATTAAAATTTTTCTGTGCTTCTAAAATGCTTCCTCTGGACTCTGAGATATTCAGTGTAAAGTAATAAAATTAGAGAAGAAGAGAATCACTATGAGGAGAACCTACAAAACTATACATTAATGACTAAATTAGATAGCAGGTGCCTGGATGTAAATATCAAGTACAATTACTACATTGTGGTTTTGTAGATCCAGATTTGTCAGATCAAGATCCAGCAAAGCACTCCTCAGACAGCACAACCTCACCTCCTAATACCACTTTTGGTTGGAAGAGACCTTTAAGACCTTTTCCTGTTTACAAAATTCTGGTAAGTCAAGTATCAATGGTACTGCTCACTCGAAAAGTAAGTTTGGAGTGTAACGCACTTGTGCAATGGCACGTTAAGATTCTATGTCCAAGCTCATCACTGGTATTTCCTGATATTTTGAACTTAACAAGCATAACACATCTCAACATTTAGCATTAAGAGCAGCTTTGAATTTATGATTGTTTTAATAAAGAAGCAGCTTGGACACACCAGATACCAACTGAATTGCATTGTGGTAGATGCTATCCAGACTTAACCTGGAAAGCCCTCAGTCAGAACAGTTTACAAATCAAATACGGAAGACATACCTAAGATGAAGGACAGGAAATATTACTGTAATAATACTGATTTATGGAGGAAGTGACCTACCTAAGGTCACAAAGCAAGTTTGATCTTCCCAATCTCAGTCCACTGCACTAATTGCAAACCTGTTCTTCACCTTCCTCCTGAGATGAGGAACTGGCACAGCCGGGCTGATGCTGCACCATACGAAATCAGGGTTGCAGCCAGGCAAGGCAACAAAACAGATTTACTGCTACTGTCAACAATGATAATTTTAAAGATGGAAAGACAAAGCCATCATTCAGTTAATTAGAAGAGTTAGGTGATAGGTTGGACTCAATGATCCTAAAGGTCTTTTCCAACCTGGTTAATTCTGTGATTCAATTCTGTGAACCTTTGGTTGCTTTCTTACTTTGCCAATTTGCTTCCTTTTTTTTTTTTTTTTT